>JARJEC010149333.1:0-15801 GCA_030264575.1 Tachinus sp. AB-2021 | reverse complement strand
TCAAGGTAGAAGTATTGCAAATTAATTAAATAATTTGTTAAAATGACCAATAATTATTGAATGCAATACTGACTTTGACGACAACAAGATAATATCTACTATTAATAAGCAATTTTAATGTTGACATGTATAGAGCTAGAATTAATTCAATATCAGTGCATTCTAAATTCTTTTCTATACAAATTTTTCTAAATGAAATGTCTTAGTTTTATAATTGTAATATGTAATTTTCTGTTATAAAAATTACTTAAAGTATAAACTGAAAATATTATTGATTTGTCTTGAAGATGATTCATCCAATGTTTGGATAAACATAGTATGTCACAATTATATATTTGTTTAAATGGTTTCGCAAACGTATACGTTAAAAAATTTAACGTTGGTAAGAGCACCTTCGAGTCAGTGCCTTGTTAATTTAATATCCAACACAAAGCCCGAGATATAGTAATTATATTTGCGTTTGTGTACGATGAATCTTTTAGTGTGAATATTAATTGTACTATTTTTCAGCATTCAAATAGATTAAAAATAAGCCATTCTATTCTATGATTGCTCTGGTTTAAAAAATATGCCGTGGTATCATCTGCAAATATCATATTATTGACCATTAGAAGAATGTCATTTATAAAAATAAGAAAATGCAAAGACCCTAACATAGATCCCTGCGATATCACATGCGAGACATATGTTTCAACTGATTCAGAAGAGATTAATTTTACTAGTAGTTTTTTTCTAATCAAATAGAATAGTCACAACTTAAAGATCAGATGTGATGCGCAGTCATATAAAAAATACTGTTACAGTAAACATGTCACTCTAGAATCATCACATGTTAAATTTCCTATGCAAGAGCCATATTCTAGTTATGTTGAAATTTCCTCTTCCAGAAAATTGGCCATTAAATTTATGCTGATCATTTGTTTGATTATCAACACTTGTTCAATAAAGAATTCAAAATTTTACATAAGTGTAATAAAAGAACAAAATTAAATCTCCCAGAAGCAATGGAAATTAATAAATATAACAAGTCAGTATTGTTATTAAATGACCAATTAGATAAGACTCCCCTTTTAAATCTAGAATTATAAAAGTATGTTCAATTCCACTCAATTGCATATTTTATAATTTATGTCTTGTCAATGCGCATATTAATAATCGCTTTTTCGTAATTTTAAAATTTGTAATTATTTAATCTATTTCATCATCATTTTATTTTTTATGCAACTTTTTTCATAAGCTTATATAATTTTTCCGTTTAAACCGGAAATGGGATTAATACACTACTTTCTGGAATAAATTGTAAATCATAAATAATATTAAAATAAATATTGTTGTTTCAATGAATTATTAGTTGACATTAGGCATATAAGTTTAATAAACATTTTGAAAGACAATGGAACAACAAGGAATCCAAAAATAATATATATATATATATATATATATATATATATATATAATAAAAAATTTATTCCATTTAACAAAATGAAGTTACTTCGGGTAAGCCGGTCTTAGTGGTACTGTAACTTACTTTTTATATATAAATTTCAGCAATTTATATATATATATATATATATATATATATATATACAAAATAATTTATAGTACCACTAAGACCGGCTTACCGGAAGTAATGTTAACTTCATGAACCAAGCAACTTTTATAAAAATATTTTGTTGATATTTTTGATACTTTAGCAGACATAAGCTGGACATTGAAAAACCGACTACCCTGTATACTATGGAAAGCATATATTCAGCTGCTTTATCCATTAGACGAGAAAGACAGTTGATGGCAAACTTTTGGGGCGGGATAAAAATTTATAACTATTTATTTTGATATAAATATTTTGCGATCATTTCACAAAAGATGTTTCTACGTTTTTAGTCACAAATATTGGTTACACGTTCAATTCTTTGAATACATTAAACATTTGTTTTGCGATTAATTGTTGAAACGTCTGTGGTAAGTTTATGTTCACACAATAGTTGGACGGGGAGTGGTTCAGATTATAATTAATTATAATTCCGTCTACAAATTTGGTATTAGCTTAATTTGATTAAAAAGGTGCAGACATGTGATGGTGACTCTTTAATTGTTAATTATCGACATACTACTGCAAGGTTGTTTCCCAAAACAACTCAAAACGACAATAATAGTTTTTTTTGTTGAAAAATAGATGATTCTAAATTGACTGAAAATGTTTGGCCTATCTCAGTAATAAAAATTTTCTTAAAGGCATTGATACCTTAATTGTGGAAACAATATACGCATTAT
Organism: Tachinus sp. AB-2021; assembly: GCA_030264575.1. Lineage (NCBI taxonomy): Eukaryota > Metazoa > Arthropoda > Insecta > Coleoptera > Staphylinidae > Tachinus > Tachinus sp. AB-2021. Next base: position 13,527 of record JARJEC010149333.1, on the reverse strand, counting down.
TTGATAATCACAAATTATTGAATTCTAGACAGTGTGTATATCGGCAAAAACTAATGCCATTATACTCTATACTATATATATAAAAATGAACTCATAAAAACCTTGATGATGGAGATCATGTAACGATTTATTTTTAGACTTTGTGCAGTCTTTTACTGCAAAAATGTTATAATTTCTCCAACCCAATTAAAATTACGTAAAGTGTTCCGCAGGGCTCAGTTCTTTGTTCTGATTATTAAAATTTACATAAATGTTATAACAATAAATAATAGCTTAATTTATGCAGATGACACAACTCTACTTTTTAAGTCTAATTGTATTTAAAATTTTGTAGAAACGTATATAACTTGTGTAACAGAGTTACAAAAACTGTTTTCTCTCACTTAAATGTACAAAAAGAACTGTAGTAAAATTAATCTCAAATAACTCTGTAAGAGACGAGACCACTTATTTTTAATCAGATGTCATAAAAAATTTAATCAAAATCGAAGTGAAATAAAGTTTTTAGAAGTACTCATCGATCAAAATTGTAACTGGTAGTCTCACATAAACAAAACATGTAAATTACTAGCGCATTTATACAAACAAATGCTTGTCCATGTAAAAAAATCTTGATAAATTCAACACAAATTTAATAAACGTAACAATCAAATTTACGGTATAAAACGGTATCAAGTTTAAGTAAATTACATAGAAAAAGCCTAAACCTGTTATCTAAAGAAAATTAATATTCTAGATTAACATCAATATGTATATCAAAAATCACAGGTCTTGAAAAAGTTTGCAAATTTGCAATTTATGAAAAAATTGGCATTTTTCTCAATACGACCAAAAATAATAAAATAATAATAATATGGGATCTTAGTATTGATTTATTAAAATATACCATAAATAGTAATGAATATAAAGAGATACGAATCTGGCTTTGCACAAAAAAATTTATAAACGTACAAGAGAAGTACATAGATATGACAAGCTAACAAGATTGCATAGATCACACATACCTCAGAAGCAAATCGGAAGACAAACGCAGATACGTTAAGCAATAAAACAATATTTTACACAAATAAAACAGTTTTCCAAAAATATAGTTAATGCCATACGTGAAACACTAAACGACAATACATAAATTAAACCAAACACGTAAAGACAAATGCATAACCAAAAAAAACAGTAAAAACTTAAAAACCCGAAAAAAAATTACAAACGAACACATCACAGGATTAATGAAACTAAGAGATAAACAATTCTAAAAATATTCAGGTGAAAAATGACAACATAGAATGGCTTTATTAGTATTTATTGATCAATTAATAGTCACATTACAAGCCAAAAACATTGCTCTCAAAAATTATTGTGTAGAAACACAATAATTTTTCTGTTTTTAAGAATTTAAAAGCGAAGCGAGAGCATTCATCTTTACACGTAATTGAATGCTATTTATTATCATTGTTTCTAGGAGGTATTGGTGCTTTAAGAAATTATTTAAAATTACGTTAACTGTCTTAAAGGATAGTATTAGATTTTAGTTTTTCTTTTAAAACTATGTTTTATTATGAAACGGTTTCTCATATAACGAGAGTATTCTATTTTATTCATAGTTATAATATTTATTTTGAGTTGAATACAACTGTCACTAGAATTTCCGTATAGATCAATTAATAACTTATTATCTAGGATAAATAATATATCTAAAAACGACAATAAAAATACAGAGATTTAAATTTGATTGAAGAATACTATGAATTTCATTCATTAATTAAAAAACCGTTTTTTAATATGTATACTTGCATTGATTATTATCACCGTGCAAATAAAGTTTTCTTAATAATTTTAAGTTGTGCAAACAAGGGACAGTCAAATCCGTTTACATAAGTAATAACTTCTTGTTGATAATTTGATAACAGATGCAAAAATACAATGAATGTTACTATTATCTGTTTAAAATGTATATCGATGGCAGGCAGGTGGAAGCCTTTTAGAGTGTACTCGAAAAATATTAATATTTTATATTTAAGTTAATAATATTGCACAACATCATTTCATAATCTCACAACTGATATTTATTGTGAACTACATAAACTTTATTGATCTATGTTTATATTCTGAATAATTGTATGAAGAGCGTCATCATCCACAAATATAACATATGTATCGGTGTGTTAATATACATATTATTGCAATTTAATATATGTTGATGCAAGAGTAATATTTCAAATAATAATTGTGTTATTTATGAAATTAACACCTACACAATAGAATTAATTACAGGTTTTCTATGTGTGTGGCTACCAGATTAAAAGCGATACGCATATTAAGAACACTTAATAACTAATAATATGTAATAATTCAATCACAATGGAGATGCCTGCTCTAATTTTAATAATTAATTTTGACACTGCAGCAGCCGTCAGCGTAATATAACACTATATAAACTTGGTGTATTATTATTAAATATTTCAATAGGTAGAAAGTTAATTTGTAATCTTACATGTTTGATTTCGATTCACTTTTTAACTATATTATGTACTCATAATAAGATGGTTTGATTTAATATTAGAATTCAATATTATTTCTAGCTTTCGTTGTTGAATGAATTGTTTATATATTGTAAGATTATTCAACAGTGTTCTATATTATTTCTCCTTCGGGAGAAAAAAACCGGGTGGCTTTAGCACAATTTTATCGAGTTATTTCGAGTAAAAACATTACTCTTCCGTAGCACTACAAATATTATTCAGAAATTAAAACAATGAATTCTTTATAAAATTAGAAGAATAAGACTTAAAAATTAATTCAAACATATTTCTTAGAAACTTATTAGTCAAAGTTCGTTAATGATTTATTAATAGTACGTGTTTACAAAACATCACAAACAATGTTACAATTGTCAACATTAATAATAAAATTAACCATTTTTATCATCTCAATAGTACCACAAAAATCTAATTGATAAAATATTAGACGGCATTAAAATTGGAAGCCGCCCAAAGCAGTTGATGGTGTATTATATCACGCACTTTTTCTTAAAAAAACTCAACATCAATTAAAAATCATATGTAAGGGAGCCTATAGTATGTTTGCTCTATTATTTGAGATATGAAATATATTGTACATGGGTGTGCCATAAGGCACTTTCAATTTTTGATTTATACCATTCATATTTATCATTTGCTAAATAAAACAGCATTTTTAACATTAAATTTGTATTTTAAATCAGAAAGACTAGCTTTTATTTTAGGTTCTTAAGTTATAATAAATGAATCATTTTTAAAAATAAAGCAATAAATACTAAAATAAACGTTATCTACAAAATTATTAAAATTTGAAAGGAATTAGATGTAGACTCTCATTTTTTTTAAATTTTAACTATTGATACGTATTTAATGTTTTGTAAACTAACCTTTACCAATACACACATCAAAATGAATGTATACATATGGAAAGTTGTTTGCAGACAATTCATATTTATCACTACCCAACACGACTAAATCTTACCCTTATCATAAATCATTAAATTTTGATCTTTTACATATAACAAATATAAAACAGAAACTTGTCATCAATATTTGATTATGTCTATATGTATTCAAGATTCGATATTCTTGACATAAAGGCGATAGTCTGACGCAATTAATCTTAAAATGTGGAATAACTTGTTCCTAAATAAATATAACATTTTAAAATGTCTATATTTATCTTCTGAGAAGACAATATTAGCAAACGCATTATCTCTGAAGTACTTGAAGGTGTCGTATTATCATTTAATCAACAATCTAATTTAATTGAAGTGTTGATAACAATAAAAATAAATAGTATTCAAACTATTAATTATAATACCTGATGAGGTTCTTATAAAGTTTTATTTTTTTAAATTAAATCATTCTTTCAGTTAAAATACAAACTACAACCTGTAGCATTTTCAACAATAAGGCTGATTTCTAAGAAAGCGAGATTAAGGGTCAGAATAGGCAAATAAAAGGTTTCATTCATCGGATAACAAATCATTCAAATTCAACTCAACTGTGTCACAACTCGTACATTATTGGACTAGTCTGGAAATCGTTTATTTGAAAAACAGAAAAATATATCAAACGATACAAACAATAGCAATAATTTTTTTATATAGTTTTTATTATAACAATTAATTAAATTATTTAATTAATATAAAACATAAGTTAATTAAATACAATATTTTTCTTATATATTTGTGGAGTTTTCATTTTTATAATTTTTAGAATGTACAATATAATAAACAATATCAATACTATCTTAATTTATTTTGTAGTCAAACTATATATAAACTATAAAGCATATTGATAGTATAATTAATTTAAAAATAAAATTTTGTTAAAATAAGCGACTTACAAAAATACCAAAAATGAATTGTATTCCTATATATACATTTCTGGATGACTAACATGAAAGAATTTTTAAAACAATATAAGATTTATTTGACAGGTGATGTGCGTTCCGAGAACCATATAAAAGCTCTCAATATACATTACAACAGTATTGCATATGCATAAATTTTACTTGGCGGAATTTTGGTAGGTAGCTCGTATAACTTTGTTCGCTGGTATTTTTATTATAACTTAAACCGCGATGAACGAACGAGTCAGGTGTTTCGACTCGTAAAAGTAAAATTATGAAAACACGTATGGAATGGTTATATTTTCCATTATGTGATAAAACAGTCATCATCGTAAAAGCAAAGATGCTTTTTTATTACACCTCCTCGCATTAAGAAAATACTAATTTACGCAATTATATATCTCGATGGCGTTATCTAAAATTGATTTGTAAATTATTTCAATAATTATTATTTCGTCTGTTATTTCAGGATTGTAAATATTTATGGTCTCTGTAAATTATTTGACTGGAAATAATAACACAATAATCAAATACTACTATTGAGACGTAACTATTTATTAAGTCTTACATGCATTCAATATATATTTTATTATATTGTTTGCCTTTATTTCATCTGCCCTTGCTTCTTAAAAAACACCTTCCGAATAAATAGTGAATAGCAATAACATGCATTTTTGACGTACACCCCTGTACGTTTCTGATACTATGCTTATATCATCGAATTTTACTATGCCAGTTTGATGTTACTATGGCGTTGTTCCTACACGAATTTACGAACTGATTCATAATAAGTTATGAATGAGTTTTGATTTATTTGGTTTTGGTCCGCAGAAAATCAAATTACTTTGAAAGAAGTTCCGATCCTACTCACTATAAAAATTCGAACTTTTGGTACCTACTCACAGACAGGGAGCTATTTGACTGGTCCTAAACTAATTCCCAAATAGTCGGCCGGTCTGTAGGAACTAATAACGTTTACTTAAAAATTAGTCAGAGTTGTGTTGACACAAAACACAAAACGTTTTCGAACTATTTCGGAACCTGTTCTGGTTCTTATTGGAACAAAGCTAATATAAATTTTCTGTGATTATTTTCATTCTCATAAACTTTTAAATTAAATTTTAATTAAAGAAACACATTTACTTTATATTTTGTTGTTTTTTTTGTCCCAACGTTTCGGGATTATCGTAATCCCTTACTCAGCGCTGCAAATATACAGGACATTGGTCACAAGAATAAAATTATTTATAAAAACTTTTTTTTAACATTTAAAAAATATATTTTTTCATTCATTCAAATTAGTGTTTATCCTAGAACGTTATAAATCAAGAATGTAATATGTAGTTGTAATTATAATAGATTTTATGAATAATAATAAATTTTTCTATTATTTTCGTATGTAATTTTTTATATATATTTTAATTATGTTTTAATTTGTACAAATTGAAAGTTTAGTTATTGAAAAAAATGGGGCCTTCCAGGACACCAGTATGGTTTCCGAAAAGGCAGATCTACCCCGCATGCCGTGGTAAAGTTGTCGTCGAGTTTACCGAGCAAAGCCATGAGAAATGGGCAGCACTAGTTACCTTAGATATAAAAAACGCATTCAACACCTTCTCCTGGGACGAAATAAAACTGGAACGAAAAAGAAGAGATATGTCGCAATACTTGCAAAACTACAAGTTGAAGAGGGCATTATAGTGCACGTATCGACTGGGGTCCCACAAGGGTCAGTTCTAGGACCAATACTTTGGGACCTGGTATACGTCGGCATCCTTAGAGTAAAATGGCCGCGAGTAATAGCAATAGCTTTTGCAGATGACTTTGGATTTGCCATAGTAGCTAAGGATGACTATGAATTGATCCAAAATACAAATGACGTCATAGATATGGTAGACATATGGCTAACTGAACACTAGCTAGAGCCAGCCCCGGAGAAAACAGAGGCGGTTAAACATATGGGTCCAAGAAAAATATGCCTTAGGAGCGAGGTCACCTTCAAATACAAAAACGGAATAATACGCAACAAGCGGGCCATCAAGTATGTAGGAATAATGATCGATGACGCATTCACATTTTCCGATCATATTAAAGAAACGGTCAAAAAACCCGAATAGCGAGCGGAAAATCTAGCCAGAATCATGCCTAACATTGGCGGACTGTCTAGCCATAAAAGACAACTGTTGAATTCCGTCACGGAGTCAACAATACTTTATGCCGCACCAATATGGCACAAAGCAATGACAGGGAAAACTTCCAGAAACAGCTCATTGGTGTACAGAGAAAACGTTATTGCAAGTAACAAGCGCATACGGGACAGTCTCAGCGGGGGCACTTCAGATAGTACCCGGAGCTATTCCGACCGACCTGCTGGCTGAGGAAATGCAAAGATTGTTTGGAAGAGGAAAAAATGGAGCATGAACGCCAGAGGCAAAATCTCAAGAGAGAAAGACCAAATGTGCAGTTTTCTAACGACATACTATTTCCTTACGCAAGCATGGACAGGGCATGGTTCCTATAAAACATATACCAAACGAATTGCCAAAGACGAAAACGACACGTGTATTTATTGCAACGACGCGGTGGATGACGTTGAACACACGTTATTTGCGTGCTGTAGGTAGACATCGGAAAGATTGGAAATAGATCTGTGGTTTGAAAAACGTCTAAACGCAGACAATATAGTAGAAGCCATGCGGGAAAACAAAGAAAGCTTTGAATATGCCAGGAAATCAATCGGCAAGATTATGAAAAAGAAATAAGAAAAAGAAAAAAGTCGAAATAGACAAGACCTAATCCAGGCACTTCCAAAACAGTCTCAGAAAAAAACGAGGTAGTTTAGTGGGTATACCGTGTTTGCACACCGCACACGGGACTCGTCACACTAGTGGGCGAGGGAAGAACTTTGCTCAGTGACCATAAAGGATTCCACCCGACAAAAAAAGATCGTCTCAACCAATATAAAAGAGTTTCAATAATTGAAAGGAAAAATCGGAGTGGTCGTGCCATCATATTAATGATTTTTTAATGTTTTTTAATAAAACTAAAATTCCAGATAGTAAAAAAACCTATCAAAAAAGAATAATAGGAGAAATGTTACACATTAACAACAATTTCATTTGTAATTTTAATACCGACTCAGATCATTTAAGTATTATTTATAACACAATTAAATAGGTAATAAAAAATAAATTCAATATAAATCCCATAAGCAGAATCATTTCATTCAATAAATAAACTTTCAATTTGTACAAAATAAAAGATAATAAAAAAGTGTAAAAAAATTATATACGTATAATATATATATAATACAAAATTTTACTCTCGAGACATCGTTAAACACATTCATATTAAATATTCCAGTATACATTAGATATTATCAACATTCATAAAATCTATTATAATTATAACTACATAATGCATTCTCGATTTATAACGGAAAGGAATTTTTTTTATAAATTATTTTATTTTGTGTATACTAATGTATAGGACAATTTGTAGCGCTGATGAAGGAATTACGATAATCTCAAAACGTTCGTAATTAAAAAACAACAAAATTTAAAAGAAATGTGTTTTTTTTTTAATTTAAAAAAATCCTTCCGTCGTTTCTCATTGGGGATTAATCCATTTGACACAAAAGCAAATATAGTTTCGATGCATCTTATATATTTTTGATAATAGTTACGCAATCAAGCTACTTTTCACCCAACTATTCTATAGAATAAATCTACTACTATTGTAATTAATATTGATCGTTCCCCATGCTGAGATTTTAATTTGCTTTTCAATATTCTTGGTGACATGTGTTCTCCTAGGTCCTAGACTGTCCGAGAGGGTTATTTCATCGTCCACTTTCTTACAACGATAGAGCGGCTGATCCAAAGCCCGTTCTGTTGTCTTATGGACTAAAAATTGCAAATTAATTTTCACAAGGATCTTACAAATATACAAGAGTCTGAAATGTGTATTTTACCAATTAGATTAAATTTTAATTCAATAAAAGTACGCAATTTTTTGTTCAGAAATTTTAATTGTACAAACAATTAGGCCTATTACAAGCCTATTACAGAACAAAGTATTGAATTTTTACAATATTTTCCAAAATACTGGTTTCACATTTGTTGATAAATGCTACTATACCAATTCTTTTTTTTTCAATAATTTATGGTAATTCTTAAATAGCCGTGTATGTTATATTTACTTGCCAAAAATTTAAAACACTGGAAAACAATGCAGTTTGATATTATTAATTTTAAAAAATGTAAATACAAATACAGTAGTGTCCGATCAAAACTCAATTTTCAACCGAAACTGAAACCGTAACCGAATATTTGGCTCCTTCTCTAGTTTCAGCCGAAACAGTAACCTAACCCAAAATTTATGTTAATTAAATTGACATTGACAATAACAGTAGAGAGTATCTAGTGTCTTCCCTCGCTTTGTAACAATTATAATAGTCAATTCCATTACACCAAATAACGACAGAAGACTTCAATTTATTAGGAATCATCATTTTTAGAATCTAATGTTGATAAGTACAACATTATTTAGAAAGTAATCCGTAAGATTAAATTTTATATCAATATTTAAGTCTATAGTTGTCTATAAAAATACGATCTAACAAATAAGATGAAAAAAAAACAAAAATGACAAAACTCTATTTCTAATACAACAAAAATAATTTGGAAACACAAAAGAACGTTTTAAATGAATTATAAATAAAAAAGAATTTACCGCCAAAAATTAGAATCAGTTAATATCAGAATAAGATTGAAAAAAAAATCCCTTTAATAACATTATTTTTAAAAACCACATTTTTTATTGACAAAAATAATTATCTCAAATATTTTTTTCAAGAAGTATTTTTTAAGTAAACATTAGTTTCGGCCGAGCCAAAGTTTTGGCTCATTTTTGGCCAAAACCGAAACTGAGACTGAAACCGACAAAAAGGCCAAAACTGGTTAAAACTGTAACTGAATTTAAAACTTTTGGTCAGTCACTAAAATACAGAATTGCCACAAAACAAACTAAAAACTCAATATTAATTTTTTAGGTTGATTTGACAAAAATTAACTAGCAAATCAAAACTAGAAACTATGTAAATGCTACATAGTTTTTTATGAAAAATAACTTGTTTTTTTTTACAGAAAACATTAAATACTAATACTTCCACTACACAAAAATATTTATATTGCCAACAACTAATTTATTAAATACATGTATTATGGAAAATACGGTTCTTGCCTTAAAATAGCTATTGTTATACTATTACATAAAAAAATTGTTGTGAACATAATTATCGTCTAATCCCTATTACCAGCAGTGTTTAAATTTTGTGAAAAATTTTGCTTACAAACAGGACATATTGTATATTGCTTAAAAAATTATATTTTTACAACTTTTGACCAGAGAGTTATAGAACAAACTAAAATCAGTCATCACTCTAAATTATAATCGGCGCAAATTTGAAATCTTAAAAGGGAGCCTGTGTAACTTCATTATTTTGCACCACTACATCCGATCAAGACCAGTCAGAAAAAAATTTTCAACGTTGTGACTTTGATTATCCGAAACCCTTCCCGGTCTATAATCTTGAAAACTCAAAGATCAGCGTAAAGTTTTATCCCAAACGACTCATAAACCTGGGGAACACCGCCAACGTCCCAGTTCTGAAGGTGTTGAAAACCGACCAGCATCAGTCTCTCTTCAACCGTCTCCTACTTATGCAATAGTCTAGAAAAATATCGCAAAAGGACACAACCTTAAAAGCGTTCCACAAACTTAAAGTACCGATTGAATAAAACAAAAACCCCGTGGGTTGGACTTTGTTTATGTTGTCTAACAACGTACACCATACCATATAACCCACCAAATCAGTGTTAGTGTTGGGTGTGGTGCAGGAAATTCTGGTTTTTCTCTCATGTGCTACAAAATTGTCACCAAGATTCATAGACACTGCACCAGCACGAATAAGTGGAACGCTGAAAATGCTCACGTTTGCTATCCCAATGGGTCTCTTTTCAAACCTGACCTCTCATACCTTAAAATCGTCTCGCTCTATTTGCGGCGTGCAGATAAGCTGGAAAAAGAACATCAGTTTCTTGTCCGTCTAGGATACTAAAAAAGCCAAATACGATTGCTCATAGTTCCGAATAGCAGCCACCGCACGCGAATCCAACAAATGCTTTGGCCGTCCGCCAACAAAAAAACTAAGAAAACATTACAACTACTTCCTCAGCTAAAAGGCACCATGGTGCCTCAAGTAGGGATCGTCAATCTATCGGGCCTTCATAAAAAAAGTTGTGGAGAAAGAACCCCCAGCCGACCTCCCCAACCACCAGCACGAATAGAGAAGTTCGTCTGCCCATCTTGACCCATCTCCCTTTTATTTAACTTTGTTCCTCAAACCCACACTTTAACAAAGTTTAAACCGCTAAAGTGCATCCAGCGCCTTCAGTCTGCCTATATTTAGTTTTACTTAGTTTATTTATTGTCATTCGTACATAGTGTTTATTTTATTGCGGTTTTATGTTATTTTGCAACCAATACCTGTATTGTCGCTGCTACTAATATCTTATATGTGATGCTCCACTCGTGTGCAAAATGTCATTTTTATCTTAATAAATGATTTAAATAGTCGTCGTCATGTAATTAGTGATGCGTATGAATGGATTGACAAGATTCCCAATGTCCTTATTATCTAACAAAACCACGGTAACTGGTTTGAAAAAATTAGCGATGAAATAAGATCCTGTTGAGCTTGAGTTTAGTTTGGCACAGTAAGGAGACAGGAGAAGTGTAGCAAAAGAAGAAAACGTAAGTCGCCGGTGTAATACAACTACTTTTATCGTTTCTTTATTTACTCGATTATGCGGAGCGCCTGTGCTATCCGCTCCGGGCAGCTGCTGTCTAGTGGCACAAAGTTTGTCACGTGTCATTCTAGACAAGTTTCCAAGAATGAAAAGAAGAGAGAAAGAGAAGAGAGCGAGAGAGAAAAAGAAGAAAAAACAAGCAGGGCGTTGTGAAGTTCCACGTATGCTAACCAGATCAGAATCGATAATCGAAAATACTGCATCAACAGTTTCATATATTGCCATTGCTTATATCGCCACTACGGTCGCTATATCAAGGTGCCATTCCAGCGCCATGAAGAATGAAAAATTGTCCCATAAAAAACTTAGACGAAACTGGAGAAAAAAAGGGAAAAAGAAAAATAAAAAATATTATAATTAAAATTAAAACAAAATATATACATAGAAAGAAGACATACATAAAAAAAATAAATAATTTTTAAATAATTAACGAAAATTTTATGCCAGACACTTCATCTTGATCAAATTAAAAGGTTTAAGTACCGAGATTTGAAAGGGTAAACAGCTAAAATTAAGTTATTGCCATCCTTCCACATAGGCTTGTGCTTTCCTGGTGAAAGCTTTGAGCAGTAGTAGGGAGGCGGTGAAAAGCGGCGTCAATGCGATGAATATAAAAGTTTTGCGGGATCGCCTGGCCACTGACCCGCAGGACGCAATACAACCACCCTATATACTGAACTTTTCTTTTGGGAGCCACGTGAGGAAGCTCTTCGTTAATCCCAAAAACCTGAAAAATAATGTATTCCTTTAGATTGTTCCTGGGTCTTCGGAATAAGTATAGGGCAGCATATTAAAGTTACTGCACTTTGTATAGCAAGTGTCTGAATTTATACTAGAACCACCAATCCTGGAAGAAACACGGCGAGAAAACTGTTAAAGTATAACGCGGTTGATTGAACCGGCTCAGTTATCAATTGATTAGCAAGGAATCATTCTTAAAACCCTTCGTGCGGCTGAGCCGTTAGATAAGGTAAGGACTTTTATGGGTAACCTCATAGTAACAAGCGCTGACATACCGGAAAATAACTGAGCCAACGGCAACAATAACTGGGCAACGGCGACTGCCAATATCACCCGTCGGAAAGTCGTATTGGCTTTGAAGGCTTCTTACTCTGGTAACGGCATAGAGCAGTGTTGAGCGTTTCTAGCTCACTCGGCATAATTGAAAAAGTTCCGAGCTGACCTACATAAAAGCAATTTGTCTGAGGTCTAACATGCTGCCGAAAATTGGTATTTCCGCATCACGCGCGCTACTGCCGATTTGAGGATTTAGTCTCTGTCCCACGTCTAGCAGGGCTGTCTCATCGCCATGGGGTAGGAGATATGAGGCACAATCGGATCGTAGAACTGCTCGGGGGGGATAAGCAGCAAGAACGAGTCGAACATCAGAGTGGAAAAATAGTTTAACTAGATAGATTGGATGAAGCATTCCTAACCTTCTTTTCATCAGGTAAAATAATCTGAGAACCGGCTACGAGAGGAAGCTAAATTACTATTCAACCGCACTTGATTTTCATTCATCATTTTGATTTAACCAAAATTGTTAACGTTTGTATCGTGGGTGGGATAATTATTTATAGCTTCTTCTCAAACTTCGTCTAGAGCAGGAACGAAGGCAAACCCCACAAGCATTTAACACTGAAATGTTCCAAGGCGGAGCTGTAGCGGGATTATATGCCCACGAGGTTTTTAGCCGTCTCACGAATATATTTGTGGTTTATTTACATATTTATTTGTTAATTGTAAATTTATTTAAATTTTTCTGTCGTCTATATTTACATTTAATTTTAACTTGTCTTTTAATTTTTCAATGTTATAGAAAATTTTCATTTTATTTTGTATTTTTAATATGTAGGTCCAACGGCTGGACAGTCAACTGAGCCAAAACTTGTATTATACATTAAAGGAATTATGCAATGTTTTAAGCAATTTGACATTATTATTATTATTTAATTCAGAAAAACGAATTATACAACTCATATTTATTATAATTTGGACTACAATTCATTTTGAAAGATTTTTCATAAACAATAAAATTATAACATTAATCTCAATACATTTATATAAAACTATAACTTACAAACATAAAAATAAATCTCAAAATGCTGACATACACTATAACATTAAACATGAATATTGTATTCTATATTTCAATATAAAGTCCCTACACAGTTTTCTAAGCGTGGCCACCAATTTATGCATATTTGGATTTAATTAAAAAAATATGTTAGGTAGTTAATTATACAAATGTGATATTTGTTTGTACTTAAATTCTTTATTC
>JARJEC010149272.1:0-11979 GCA_030264575.1 Tachinus sp. AB-2021 | reverse complement strand
TTTAAATGTAACTGTCTGCGTATTCGTTTTGATAGATATACTTTGTAATGTTTTAATAATTATTGTTATGTTAATGTTTATATTTGAAATTAGTTTTTGTGTTTACACATGTACACAGGTGATATTTGTATTTTTCTTTTCTAAATGCGATTGCCGTAAATAAATTGTTATTATTATTATTGTTATTATATATTTACACGAATAATAACAATGGCTCCCTCCACCCTTATACGTCAAATATGTACAAATTTTCGGCTTGTTTTACGATACATATTGCTCTTGTTTATACATCTCGATAAAAATAATAAATGTTAAAACATATGAATGAAAGTAGGTGGATCGGTAGTACAAGGTCCCGATGTTTAGCCAACCCGACCCGGAACCCGTCGAGAATAATTGTAAATGTTTATAAAAACGTAAATTTATTATTGTTAGTCAAAAATAATCAATATTAAAAAAAAAACAGATGATTAATATTAAATAAATATTGATTCTGGTGACCCTTACCGTGTGATTTAAATCTATGAAAATATAAAATAATTTATAATCTGTTTCATAGAATCGCGTTATAAATTGAGCAAACAACATTTTTTATAAACTGTATGAATCGAACCAGTTATTGTAAGACACAGCACGCGCATAAAAATGTTTAAAATGTTATTGTTTATTCTCACATATTTTGTACGCTTCGTTGACAATCTATACGGACATTTTATCCCAAATGTAAGTTCAAATATACTTATTGCATTTGATTCCTCTTCAGCTTATACACACCACTGCTGGCGCTTCGCCTCCTCTCTGCCTGTAATGCTGGCAACTTACATTACAGGTTGATTAATACATAATAAATAGTTATTATGAATGGTGGGTCGGTTGCTTAATCATTGATATTAATCAGTTTAGTCTTCCATTGCGATATATTTTACAATTCACATATTTTTTTAATTCTGACAATTAAATTCGTTTTCATAACAACAATTAACTGAACACTAACAATACGCAATATTGAGAATAGAAAGAGAAAAAAGCAAATGTCATCAGTACCGGATCAACTGTTGAAATAAAAATTATTTTTATTTTTGGCTAAAGCTAAAAATATTCAGGTGACTATTCTTTGATTTTTCTACAAACCAATAAAACAATTAACTCTGTTATTTCAGAAACTACATAAGTCAATTAATCTTTTTATTTTGACAAATTAAAAAAACTGTTTCGGTACAATTTTGAATACATTTTAATCGCACGTTAATAAACTTTTCCGGTGTTTCATTTTTTGGGCCATCTTTAAATTGTCATGACTTTGGTTATGACAATGGTTAATTAGTATAGGACAGTGTAAAAAATAAATTTATTATGGAAATTGTGTATTTTTTTAACATTTTTTTAAATTAAAAAAAAACAGTATAAATGGTAAAAAACGGCTTATCAGTCATCTTCATCACCCATTGTGGTGGTGGTAGTACGCTAACTGAATAATTTGACTGTAAAATCACAAAATTTTCTTATCATCCAGTAAATAACTTTGTAACCTTCGTACATTGCCAATTTTTGGTAATTTATTGCTATTTTTTCACTGGTACAATACTGATTATGGCAGTTTCAGTGGGTTTCTGTTGTTTTTGTTTAACCTGAAGGTGTTATACTCTTAATAATCGAGCGATCTATAACCAAGTTTTTTACACTTATATGAGCGTCAAAAGTGCATAAATATACTGGATAACTTTTAGCTGAACTTTCTGTTCAATTCGAGTGTTTCTATCACCGGATTCTACAGACAACACGGTCCTTATGTAGTAAGGAGACCACCAGTTTTATAACAACCGCGCATTCAGTATTAACCATTACCATAGTAAAACGTTATTTTTACAGGATGATTTTATCAAATTTTCATACCCCTCCACCGTATATATCAGGTCAGTTCTTTTTATTTTTCTTTTCAATACAGCAAAATCACCTAGCACAAGGTAGAAACTTTTCCAAAGAAACCAAAGCAGAGAAAAATCTTAAGATAGTGTGGTTTTTATTTATTTTTATTTTATTTGGGCTTCACATCTTCCAGAAAAAACATGAAATGCCGCATAAGAAATGAGCTCACCTCATACGGTCCCTTGGTACTATTGCCCTCATGATACAAGAAAAATGTTTGTTGTTCAGTTTTGAGATCATTTAATACAAGACTCATTTATTACAAGACGTATCCACATGAGGTCCGCTAAAGGACAGGCCCAAATTGTTTTTAAAAACCTTCACATAATATAAATACTATCCCATAATTTAAAAAAAAATAACCTAAACATGCTATGCATAGTTTTTATATTCAGTTTGTTATTTAAGTAACCTTTTCTTTGGTGGTGTTGAGCCATATTAGTAAGAAAAGACTTGATATGTTCTGGAATAGCGGCTGTAACTGAAGAAAGTAAAGTCTTCGAATCTTATCAACTGTTATTCCATATAGGTAACAGAAGGCTATTTTACAACAACAACTTTTTTATTTGGGGTGGAAATTGAATCAATATAAGTGTTCCTTCTATCTGGCTTTGTATACTATTCAATTGTCTTTCTTTTACACCGTTCCTTAACTTTATTACTTGGTAGAACTCTGTTGAAGTGTGATTAGTCATATTTTCAATTGGAGACATGAGAATCGCGCGCCTCACACCAATCGTGTGCGTGAGTACATTCGCACACACGAACGTCTATTATCATACAGCCAGCTCTGTGTCGCAGACGGATGGTTTGTCTTCCGTGTGTGTTGAGTGAATGTGAAAATTAACAAAAAAATATGTTTCGCGGTATACTCATTGTCCCTCCTCTTATTTTGTTAGCTGCGTAAAAAGCATAATAGACTTCTCCAAAGTTAAGACAGTCAGTACTTACTAAAATGAGCCATTGTAGATAACACTCTTGCTGGTTTTTAGTATGCTGTTTTCTAAATTATTGAAAAACCTGATATTTTTTGTCATTTGTAAAAATTGAGTAGCATTTCTTCCTGCACCTGAAATATAAGCATAATGACATAATTAAACTAATAGGTCGATTTTAAAAGAATATAATTTTAGAACATCGGCATAATACTTACTTGCAATTTTTAAACGATGATGGTAATAAAGCAGGAACAGTTTTTATCTTCCAATTAACATACTTAATCGAGTTTTTCTCACGTATCACTACACTATTGGCATACCATTTTAATCTCTGATGTAGTTGTTGCAAATATGGCTCCAAAAATGCCATGTCTCCATTCTAATGTATCTTCATCTTACAATTTCCTTTACATCACTTATCGCTTCGGGCTAAGCAATATGAGAGGTTGCCCAATTAAAAAAATAACCGGGAGTTAGCTTGCAAGTCGATACTTTGCCAGTTTGACGGCCAAGTCATTGAAGTTTGGCGTTTGCGTAGCCGTTTTATTTTTAATAAAGTTAAGTTATTTTGTACCAGTGGATCTGTTGAAAACTTGACTATTACTACAGACAAAACAAAGTGGCAAACATAATACACCAAGAACTTAAACACGTTATACTTTGAATGGTCACACAAAGAGAACCATACTATATATACCAACCAAAAACTATTACTGATATAGAAACACATACTATGCGATCTACCTGTTCAACAATCATCAACAATATACCTGACATTATACTAAAATGTAAAACAAATAAACACATTTACTTGATTGATATTGCTATACTTGCTATAGAAAACCTGAAAAAAGAACAAATATAATGATCTAGTATATGATATTGGTACACCTGCTATCGAAAACCTGAAAAAGAACAAATATAATGATCTAGCATATGAAATTAAAAAAATACGGAAACGGGACAAAGTAGAAGTAATACCAATTGTAATGTCGGCAACTGGAGTCATCCCACAGAATATAATAGAGATGCTAAAAATTCTCAACATAGATATACAACATCTAACAACTATGCAAAAGACCGTCCTTCTGGAAAAAGCTATTACAAGAGCATTTTTGGGAAGCAACTAAAATGCGCATAATAAACCATCAGGCATATGCGCATTCAAAACAGCAATAATAAGCTTGAAGAAAATAATAAAAATAAATAATAATAATAATAATAATAATAATAAACGACTTTATTAATTCTTATTATAATAAATTTACAAAAGATCTGTGGTATGGCGAAATTCAGGTTTAACAACAACATTGTTGACCTCTGTATTTCCATTTAACCATACAAAAAAATAGACAATACAAAAATAATAAGGAGAACAAAAGTTACTATATTACAAGCATCATTGTTATCAAGTTAATATTTGATCAGTAGCACTGTTTCAATATTTTCTATGCGGTAATACATTCAAACAACTAAACGACCTACCTGCCAAAAATGTTAAAATTGAGCATCAAATAGAGAGATCTTTTCTGTATTTGCTTTTAAACGTTTTAAATGACTTAGCTTTAAGATCTTCATTGATATTATAATCAATGTTAAAATGAAGTTATTGTAGCCTGCCATTTGTCATGCTACAATGTAACCTAGAAAATAAAGTATTTAGTAGTAATTAAAAGTAAAAGGAATGGCAAGAGGAATAACTCGAGAGCCGCGGGAAATATTAAAAAGTTAAAAGGAAATAAATAATATAATGTTTATTACCTAATTAGAATGACATCTAGGATGGATTATCTAGACCTTTCTACTTTTCATATATTGTTACCGCCAACTCCAAGCAAATCGGTGGAGCTGGAAGCAAAGTACGCTTTCAAGATGATTGAACTATTTTGCAAGACGACACAGTAAAAACCATATCGTTTCCAGTCCGAAACGAGGGAACCATGTCTCAGCCATCAACTCAAAAGTGGATGTTTTGCCAGTGGTTTTGACACAATCCTTCACAGCCAATCTTCCGCCAGGTCTAGCTGATCCGCCAGCAGAGTGCCATGAAGACCAGCATGATGAGCATACAGGTTTTTAGTGAGCACTTGTTTCCGTCTCCGTCCATTGATCTTTGGTTTGCCGCCCGGTCCGCTGTACTGGTCAGGAAACCGGCAACTTCAGGAGCTATCTAGATAGATCTATCTTGGTAGGATCCAACCACATCAGAGGGTCCAGCAGCCAAGAGAAGGAGAAGGAAGCGCTCCATAAAAGAAGAGAGTCCGCATTTCATCTACAGAGATGATAAAATTTTATAAAGAGCCCAAGGTAACGCAATAACATAACGACATTATGGGGACTTCATAGGATTGTTATTCTTAAAAAAATTCACTCATTTTATCTCACCTATTCAATAGTCAACGCGATAACTATCACTAGATAGATTCAGCGTATACATTATACATGTAAATACATGTTGAATTAATGCAATAGAACAAAAACATAGTTGCACCTAATTTTAAAAACAATTAAGCAGCAAGCGCCAATATTAGAAAATAATTTATTAATTAGATTTTATTTCTGCCGCACCCTGTATAACAATATATTTAGAGTTGAAAAGTTGGTTACACACAATGATTTGTAATATTTAATATAATTAATAGGTGATTAATTTAAAGTCACAAAGCAACATTTATTGGGTGGATTCAAAAAAATTAGGATGCGGGAATTAATATTAAAATAAATTATGTAGGTATTATGTCACCAATAAGCAGGATGCTTGATGAAATAGATGAAACCGAAAAGAGATTATAAGCACGTGCATTAGATATTTAGTAAATAAAAGTAAGATTGAAAAAATTCCTTACAATTTTATGAGCACAACAGCATACGCACTTAACATCAACGCTTACTAACACGCACAGTTCCTTGAATTAATACATTCTAATGAGATTCACGCGTCTCATTAGAATCAAACACAATTGATTTATTTTTGTCGCCAACCAGCTACAAAATCATGTTTGGAATATGGAATAGTAGGAGAGATAAAGTTGCATTATTAAGAAGCGTCTAGGCTTGGCAAACAACTGACAAATAACTAATTAAAACTAGTTAAAACACAATAATAAAGATGGGCAATCAAGATAGGCAGAAAAAATATTTTTGTTAAATTACATACGAAAGAACAGGAAATAATTAGAACAGGCTGTTGATAGAATGTAAAATAGGGAAATTAAATTACAAAATATTAAATTAAGCAATTTAAATTTAAATAAAATGTTAAGTTACCAACAAAATTATTGGAAGATAATTAGCTACATTTGTTAAGAGAATTTAGATACATTTTTCAGCACTGAAGGAAAGCTGCCCAACCAATTAAAATTGAAATGTCCCTCCTTTCTTAGAAAGGAAGAGTATATAATAAGTCAACGCAATTTTAGAAACAGTCTCTTGGGTTTAAGTGCAACTTGCGGAATCTGACCAGAATCCACTTAAAGATCCCTGCCTTATTAGATTCGCGAGTCTTAATGTAACGGTTAGTGTTAGTCATATTCGAAATTTATTAACGTAGTAATTGTATGGTGTATAAGTGTGTTACAAGCTATGGGTATACAAATGATGTCTGATATTTTTGATTATTCAGTGAGGGCCTTGAGTTCGGACGAGGCGATCCTGAGAATATTTTTGTGAGAAGTTTTGGCAGGAAGTCTTGATGTTGGACGAGACACCTGTGGCAGAAAATAAGATTTTGAATAGTATACTCCACAGCGCTTGTGTGTGGAAAAGCACAGTAGATTCGAGAAAAGGGATAGATAGGAGGAAAATTTATTTAAAAAAAATGTAATAATAATAATAATAACTTAATCTTGGTGGTCGTATGTCATGTCCCAAGCGTTACAGAAGGAGAATTTAATAAAGAAAACTTATTTGTAGACTTTTTGAAATTTTTGTTTATTAATTTAACGATTGATCATTTTTGGTATTTTAGTTAGAACCTTCTTTATAACAATAGATGTAAAGTAATGGTTAAATATTTAAGTAACGTTTTAATTATTTTAAAATTTTTATTAATCACCGGAAAAAATTTTATATAAAGTTTTTTTATTTTTTATTTTTTCTTGTAATTTTTTATGAATAAAGTATTGATTAAAAATTTTAATTACTTAGACTTTTATTTACATCCACGCCTTGAACGTGGTGGCGCCCGAGATACTGCTAAGCCAATTTAGAGAACCAAACCTACACCGAATGAGGACACCCGTGCCGTTCTACCAAAACAACGGGGAGAACGTTACCTTATACAAAAATTATTGTTTATAGTATTCCGTTTTATGCATAGGAGGAGTAAACAGCCCTTTATACCTAACATTCAAATTATGTACATCAGATCAATATTCGATCTTGGTAGTTAAACATGCAGGTGTTGTATTTTCAATAATTTTGCGAACTGAATTGAAGTTAAAATTCTAGGCTTGTACTGTATCCTAAAAATGAAACAAAATAACACAAATTACGTAAGTGAAAAAGAATTTAATGAGGACAAAAACTAGGATAGCTGAGATGTGTTAAACAAATAGTAGGCAACGGTTTTTTTAATAAGGTGTGAGATAAAGGGCATTGCACATCTGGCGGCGATTTTCTGTGCTACGCGGATCTCGGAATTTTGTTATACAATGTTCAATGATGTCGACGACTGCGGACCACTGCCATAGAACAATGTAAAAAATGTGCCGAGTGCAGCGCAGCGGATCGTCGCCAATCTGCCAGACGAGCGATACCCTCAAGTATCAATTAAAAAATGAGTGGTAACAGCAACTAATTGTTTTATATTTGCTTTTTAATTTGATTAAATAATCTTGCACCAATATTTTGGTATTAGTTCAAACCATACAAAATTAAACCATACCATTTTTCAATATTTTATTCATTTTTAGATGACAACTGATGCCGAACAGAAAATAGTTGGATGCATCAAGACAATTCGAGAACTTTATCCAGACACAGGCACAAATATAGTAAATTTATTGAACAATACCACTTTAAAAGAAGCATCCTTAAAACAAAGCCATGCATATATGATATATTCTAAAGAATACAATTCACAATACGAGACAAAAGCGATAATAACGGAGAGTTGTAATTTTACCATCATAATAACCGACAATTCATACAGCATTTGGACTTTTTTCCGAACTGATGTTGGACTGATGTACTATTCAACAGAAGAAAAAAACATGTTTTATATTATTGTTTTGATGCAGGAAGTCATTGATTTTAAATCAATTCAAGAAATCATTGAATCCGACAGAGTTATAATGATCGACGCAAATGGGACGGCATGGGGAAACACGCCACCAACGGATCAACGGAAAAAAAGAAATAAGTTTACATTAAACTGTAGCGATATTGCTACAATTCAATACGTATATGAATATAGTTTTGATATTTGCCAAAATTGTACTTTATACTATGCTGGGGGAATGGAAAATGGCGTGGACATGAAGATAATTACAGAATTTTCTAAAAGAAGGCACTTATTAATGATAGACATTACTCTGGATGTTGGCAATAATGCTGATGAAACTGAAATAGTAGGAATGGGCGCAAATTTTGGGTCTTACAAATACATGACTGTTCCACATACAATTGATAAAGTCGTAGTTGCAGTACCTTTGGCCCAACCAAAACGAAATAAATACGCGTTGGTCTATGTTTTTAAAATTGACATGTGGCTTTTTTTATTGGCAGCATTTGTTGCCATAACTATATCATCATATATTATAGCAAAATATGTAAACAATGCAAATCATATCAAATTTCAATTTATATTTTTACAAACTTACGCTGTGCTTTTGGGGCAAGGCATTGCAACACCTAATGACAAAGTATTTAAAATCCTTTTCATAGCTTTTGTACTATTCTCGTTGATAATATCAAATGCTTATACCGGCATTTTCTTTTCTCTGCTTATGAATCCAATCTACGAACGTCAAATTGATTCAATGGAATCACAACAATTTTACGAACAGATTTTGCTAATTATATATGCTTCCAACGTCGATAATTGGGTTTCCATCTTAACTAACAGAAGTAATAATCTACAATTTGAACTTACATATGCATACGAATTTGAGGATTTTATAAATGTAGTAGAGTATAGAAATACTTCGTATATCTTAGTCGAATCAATTGCAAATAATTATAACGCGAAACTTGTCAATAACGGATATGATAAGTTTTATAAAATCCATTTAACTAATTATCCTATGGCTATAGAATGTCTTAAAGGTCGACTAACTCCATATTTAAACAATTTGATTCATTTATTGCATAGTAATGGTTTAATTGAAAAATGGTCTCAAGATGATATTACGAAAATTACAAGGCATAACAATGAGGCCCCGGAAACATTAAAAATGTTACATTTTATATTATTATTTTACATTTACTTTTTAGGTAATGCAGTCTCAATACTAGTATTGATGTATGAATTTGTTGAATATCGCTATTCTTCGTTTTGCGCAAGACACAATAATGATTAGACAGACGCTACGAATTTTACAAACAATTTCCTTGATTCGCTTGTGGCGCTACCTAACTATTTGTTTGTCGTCAATTTTGGTATGGCGTACAACATTTGGAGGGCTTATGATCAATTTCAACTTTTTTAAATTAGATCTTAATTACCTAAAAAACAATTTAAAATTTAATTTATTATTTTTCAAATCATAAGCCGTGTGCTCTATACGTTTCCGCAAAAAAAAATTTTAAGGTGTTCGAGATCGACTCGCTGTTTTAAATACTTTAGATTTCTCCACTCTTAATAAATGAAAAACATCGGGTTGCGGCGTTATGATTATTACTTATTTAACATTAACTATAACAAAATATCTTTGATTATAGATAATAAAAAATTGATAATCCTAAAGAAATTGCTTCATTAATTTGAAACCACTTAAAAGATAATACAGATGCAATCTTCAGTTTAATTCATTCCTAAAAACACACCTTTTCAACTGAAACTATGTTTTTAAAACCTTTTACCCTATCTGAAACCATTAAAGTAATACATAGTCTAAAAAGTAGAAAGCGCCAGATTTTGTTGAAATCCCAATGTCGGTAATAAAATCATGTGAAAATTAACTCACACCAATACTGTGTAAATTAATCAATAAATCTTTTCAAATCGGTCAATTTCCATCAATGCTCAAGTTATATAATACCTGTTTTCAAAAAAGGCGATCCTTCAGATATAAATAATGCATTCTTATTTCACTATTAAACAGTATAGTTAACACCTGCAAAAGCGCACGACGAAGCATCCCGGGAATCAGCTATCTACATTCCAACGAAAGATAAAATGCTAACTATAGTAACCTTGAACAATTATCTACAATATAAAACAAAAACACCGTTGAAAAGAGAACAGTTTGTTGTAGAATTGCTCAAAGTTACTACTGTCCAACGTTGAATGTTAAATTAATTAATTATAAGAAAACATAATTATATAATATTTTTTTCAGTAAAATACAATAGAAAAGTGTTAAATGGCGCAATCGCGGTAGGATAATAAAACGTAAGTGTCATTTCGGTGGTGCCAAAACGTCAATCGCTACCTACTCACATCCGGAACCAATTGATTCTAAATTCAATCTTAGTATTGTAAGTACCATCATTAATAAATGCCGAATTCCGAAAAGATATCCTTTTAAATAAAATTTATTTACTCCGAAAATTAATTAAACGTTTCGAAAAAAAAATTTTTATTAAATCAAATTAATCAGTAAAGAAAAATAAATGAAACAAGTAATCGTGGACAATTTTGAAGAGCTAATAATGGCTGTAGAACAAACTCAAATGGCTCGCAATATCTCACAAGTCGACCAGGATTTGATATATCTGTGTTCGAAGGGGATAAAATAACATTACGCGGCTACCTAAATGCTTTCGAATTTTTAATCGAAGAATATTTACCAGCCGCACCGCAAAATCAAAATGAAATTAGGACGGCTAAACGCTTATTATTAATATTCACGATAAAACTTCGCTGTAGAGCAAGATAAGCGGTGGACGCGAATAAAACATTTACATTATGGCTTTTTAAATTAAAAAAACATCCTAATTCACGCATTTGGCGACAAACGATCTGAAGACGAGATTGTCTATGATCTTAATTGCCTAACACCAAAAAGAGAAAACACTACAGCAACTTATGCAAATAACATTAAATCAACGTTATTTATTCTATTGTCAAAAATAAATCTTGAAGAAAGAGATGTGGCATTAAGACAGATCTATTTGGCTTAAACATAATTAATCCTAATAAAGGATTAGAAGTGAAATTAAGAATGCCAAAAAATATTGAGACAGCGGAATCATATGCGCTAGAAATAATAAACTTTAGGAAATTTGATAGAATCGACCGTTACTAAGTGATAATTCATAATGCAGGATTTGAAACAAACTACTATGTTTTTTATCACCACTGAAAAATAGATTGGAAAGCTTGTCTTGTTGTCTTCCTACTTATTATTTTGTCAATCTTTTCAGTGGCTTCACCACTGAGAAGATTGTCAAAATAATAAGTAGGAAGAAAACAAGACAGGCTTTTCAATTCATTTTTCCTTCAGAGACAGTTAAAGATTTAAAATTTATTAGGATTACATATTTCGGCCCAATCTCGGAAAAAAATAAAAAATATTCTTAAAAAAAAATTAAGAGTAATTTTTAAATCAAATTCTAAATTAACTAAGATGCTCTACAATGATAAAGAAAGAAACGACAAACTTGAAGGATCTGGAGTCTATAAGTTAACATGTACGGATTGTAATAATGTGTACATAGGTCAGACTGGTCGGAATTTTAAACAACGGTTTAGTGAGCATGAACGGTCATACAAACTCGGAAAATCAAATGCAACCTTTTCAAATCATACACTTGAAGAAAATCACACATTTCCAAATTTAAAAGAGTTACTTATTTTACATAACACGAAGAAAAGTAAGAAATTAGACCTTTTGGAATCCTTAAAAAAATTTAAATATAAAAAAAATCGAATCAAAACTTCTAAACGACCAGATTGAAAGGGGGATTAAATTAATTGGGGTGTACATATGGTCAATCTGGTCGTTTAGAA
>JARJEC010149262.1:0-15421 GCA_030264575.1 Tachinus sp. AB-2021 | reverse complement strand
TATCGTTATCATTATCATTATCGTTATCCTTATCATTATCCCTATTGTGATCCTTATCGTTATCTTTATCGTTTTTATTATCTTCATCGTTATCTTCATCGTTATCATTATCGTTATCATTATCGTTATCATTATCGTTATCATTATCGTTATCATTATAGTTATCATTATCATTATCGTTGTCTTTATCATTATCATTATCATTATCATAATTATAATCATTATCGTTATCGGTATCGTTATGGTTATCATTATCTTTATCGTTATCATTATCATAATTATAATCCTTATCGTTATCTTTATCTTTATCGTTTTTATTATCTTCATCGTTATTATTATAGTTATCGTTATCGTTATCGTTATCGTTATCCTTATCCTTATCCTTATCATTATCATTATCATTATCATTATCATTATCCTTATCCTTATCCTTATCCTTATCCTTATCCTTATCATTATCATTATCATTATAATTATAATTATCATTATCATTATCATTTTATATAGCAACAAATCGCAACAAATCGCAAGCTTGGGATTGGTTGTCACTTATGCGATTTATTGCAGCCTTTACTCGCGCAGTTTAAACGCAGTCGATAGACCGTATCTTAATCTATCGTTTAATTCAAATATTCATAAATAGTTATTGTCAGGTTTTTACAATTGACTTTATTCATGTGAGTAATTCTGTTTTGTAGGTACTCTGAGAATTGCGCATATTTAATATTTCGGACAGAATAGGTCATAATAAGATAAGGGTTTTTATTTTACTAGTGCAGAATTTATAAGGTTATGTAATGCCAGAAACTTGAATTTTCAGATATAGCAGTCTCAAAATAGATAACTGTATGTATATAACCAGTATTTGAATGATCATACGGTGCTTTAATAAGAGTAACAGTATAGGGTCGAATATTTAGATAAAATAATACAAAGAGAATTCTTAAATATGCAACCAACGTAAGAAATCTATTTTCATTTCTATTTTATTTTCAAACAAGCTGTGCTGATTTAATTTTAAGATAAAAGTATTACTTATTGATTTTTAAAATTTTTTTTAAAGCCAATTTTAATGATTTGTCAATTTTAATGATTCAAATTCAAATTCAATTTAAAAAAACGTGATGCAACTTACCTTACTTTTTGCGTCAATATACATAGAAAATAATCTCTTTCAAATTTTGTAAGATACAATTCTGGTTAACTGAAAAAAATAGCAATGACGTCATCGCTAGACATTAAAATAATTAAAAACTAAATTTGAGAAATTTTTCAATAATTTTTTATCAGTTTTCAAACACTCTGTATATACAAAGTATATTTATGTATATTTAGATTAAATGTAACATATTTGAATTTTATGTTTCTCAGGTAACATATGCAATTTGGTAACATTTTTTTGCAACATTTGCACAATAGTCTTAGTATCATGCACAGAGTATATTTATCAGAATTACGTCATTAATCATAGGTTGCTTATCTGTAAATATGCTTTTTTGATTTTCATAAAGAAATTGAGCCATTTATTATGAAGTATAATAGCCGTAAATTTGACATCCATAGTTATACGCAAAGTTGAAATGTAGAAGAGTGAAGCATTGTTTGAGTACAATGGGTAAGATGTTTCCGAGCCCGGGGTGGGCTTCCGGTTTCAGAGGATCAATTCCAATATCGACTTGTTTACTTTATCATTGCTACGAAACAAAAGAGATAAAATCGAAATATGAATTAAGATTTAAACAGATAAATTTAATAAAAAGTAATTATTATATTAATGTACATTTGACAAATCAACCTGTAGAGATTATTATTACCTAAACTGGATTCGTTGCAACATATTAGTGTATATTTTAGTATAAAAAAGTTGTTGTCGGGTGTATCAACATTTAAAAAAATGTATAACCAATGCTTACTTGATGAACTTTTTGGGAGTATTAACGTCACTATCTCCGAGTTTTATATATTTTTTTATATCTACTATTTTTTTTGTAATTTAAAAGCACTCATTTTATTTCATCTAAATAATAAAAAATCTCCCCGGCATGATTATAGATTTAAAATAAAATTGACTGAAATTATTGGTCGCTTACTCGATATCCTTTTTTGCTATATATTTTATTAAACATCAAATTAGTATAAGAACGGCTAATATAAGTGAACACCATTCAGTATGAAATCACTTGGTAGATCCACACGTAGTTCAAATAGGTCACTACAATACCATTATGTCGCCCTGAAATTTGATGCAGCATCAAACGTTATTCAACAAATTCAAATTTACAGGTAGGGCATCTAATTGTTAAAAGTCCGTTTCAGTATGACAAGTTGCCTAAATTTTTCTCCAAAAATAAAACTTTAATCAGAACAATTATTTTGCCAAATAATGAAAAATACTTGTATAAACAACAAGTAGCATTGTCAATTAAAATGTTTAATCAGTAAAAGAATAAATTATAAAAAACCTTCTCAAATGCTACTCCTACGAAACTACTCATTTATTTAGAATTTTGTAAACGGCAAATTCATTTTCAGATATGATACTATATAGCTATCAATTTTTTAGACGATTGAAGTTTTTCTCATTTTTCTCGTTAGTTAATCAATAATTGCAATCATAAATTTACAAAAAAAACTACATTTTTTGTAAACCATTCTTCACAAATTATCCAAATAGTTTTGTTTATTATAAAATTTCTTTTAAGAGATAATTGTAAAAGAAAAAATATTCAAGGTCAAGCAACTTGCCATACTGAAACGAGTCCTCAATTTTAAATTGTAATTTTTTTAAGTGAAAACTTTTATATTGAAGTGTGACTCCCAAAAAGCAGAGAAATAAAACGTAAATCAATTAAGGGAAACAGGTGAGGATACATGATGAAAGGGAAAGAGTTGGACTGGGGACGCGTGCATTTGCAGGGTGGCTGTGCATAAATAAAAATATGATACTGATGTTGACATTTAATTCTTAATACTTCTACTACGTGTGTTCCATGCACACTCACACTTAAATGTACATAATCTTCTGTTAGGTATTTATATTATAATTTGTTACTATATATGTGAAATTCATTATTTAACTAATGTACAGGATGGCCAAATTTGGACGTTACTAAAAGCTCTCTTGAAAACTAAAAATGCTAGATGAATTCTGATAAGGATATCTCAATCTAATTTTGAAAGGTAAGTTTAATAGCAGTTCAAAGATTTTTTTTCATTTTTCATTTCCAAGGAATACGGGATTTTTTAAAATTAGCCGGCGCTTACAAAAAATAACGAGCCTTAGTCTTAGATGTAGATAGTTGAGCACCATGCGTCAACCTCTCATTCTGACGCAGGGTAACAAAAGTTTTTAAAATTTGTAAAAATATTTATAGAACAATTAAAGTAAATTTGAAATTTAACTTTGTGGTACAAATATATTATGTGGCTTTTATGTAAATAAACTGTCGTTACATTACATTATTTGATACTGATTATATATACTAAATAGAAGTGATTTCGTACAGGTCGTGTATAGATATGTCCATTTTACTGAGCAAATGAAACATAATAGAGACGGGACGGGACACATGGCTTGTACCGGCCGGCTGCCTATAGGTTGGAGCTGAATAATGATACCACAGTGCGCCAGACAATATTTTTATCTATTATTAGTTACAAATATGAAATACGCTTACTAATAAAACATTTTTATAAATTAAAATTGAAAGTTTCAATTATCAGTCTTCAAGTTTTTAAAAATATGCATAGAACAATTAAAATCGATTATTCAATTCTATAGTATGTACAAATATATTTTGTGGCCTTTATGCAAGCAAACTACCGTTGCATTACATTAATTGATACTGATTATAGAAATGGTAGTCAACACATGCTCCTTATACATACTAAATGGAAGTAGTAGAAGTGACTTCGAACAATTGAAACGGAATAGAAACGGGATACTTTGTTTGTACCGGCTGGCAGACAATGGATGGAAATTTTTATCTATTGCACACGGCCATTTTTATTTAGAGTCCCCTTAAAATCACCTAAATTTTTAATATATCGAAGACTGCTGACTTTTACTGTTGTCATGTGTCAGACTATTAACAAAAATTAACATTTTTATTAAATTTC
Source organism: Tachinus sp. AB-2021 (assembly GCA_030264575.1). NCBI lineage: Eukaryota > Metazoa > Arthropoda > Insecta > Coleoptera > Staphylinidae > Tachinus > Tachinus sp. AB-2021. The sequence goes on along the minus strand of JARJEC010149262.1, from coordinate 11,302 downwards.
TAGTACTACTCACTTTGTAAAATAAATGGGTATCAAATTGAGAAAAAGTGAGTGTACTTGGAAACCATCTAACTAATACTTAAATAATAGAAATGATAATGCAGAATTTATATTAAAAAATATCTAGAATATCAAGTAAGTAGTTGTGAATCATGAAGAAAATACAAGAAAAAAATGTGCTTGTTTAGCGGTGATCTGCATGATTACTTTGCAAATTTCAAATGTTTATTTTAAGTTTTTTAAATTGTAATTGTTTATTAATGTTATAAAAAATTGAAACCGAATTTTATTGTCCGGTGTATCAAAAAAAACACGACCAGACATTGCCATCGAACGAGAATTTGTTAATTGCTGTGACGTTTTAAACAAAATTATTTTATTTTATTATTTTTTATAATATAAATCTAATAAAAAATTATTTAGACGTGTATTACTTATTAGTAATAAACACTAATGTAATTAATAAATATTGACTGGTATATAACACAGATTTAATTTGTTAATATTGGGTTATTATAAGACGCCACGCAGAGTTGAAATTTCACGTAGTGCATTTAGGGCCAATACATTGTAAATGTACGTACTGATTATGAAATGGAAGTGACATGACAACTTGTACATAATGACGTGACTTCGTATTAGTCATATGTAGACGTCTGCTGATAAGGCGGCGCTATTACCAACGCATGAACTAAAGCCGCAAGATGTATACATAGGAGGCAAAAATAACTTCCACAAAATGCTTTCTGATGTCCAAATATGGCAAAATAAACGTAGTGACTTCCGAAAATGGAAGTCAGTACGTTATATATGAAGTCACTACGTATTGAACATATCTATTTTAGAAGTGACTACGTACCATTTATATATATATATATATATATATATATATATATATATATATATTGAAACCCGTATATATTTGGTCAATATAATCAACCAACATCTCCAGACTCTACATTGTTGCTTAGTGAAAGAACAGCATCATCCTATCTTTAGAGCGTCCATACATCCATATATTGCGCTTTGTGAATTAATGTCATTTATTTATTGTAACATATTTGCATTATTACAATTATATTGTAAGTGCGTATAAGGTAGTGACATGACAGCGCTTTGTGACATGCGCATTTAGAACCGTGTTTGTACCTACTTAGATAAATGAATAAACCAGTTTAAGTTGAAACGTCTTTGACTCCACATGTGTTCCCAGTACACTACATTTATTATTTTTCAAAGTTCTGTATGAAAATTCTACATATGTAGCAAATGCATAAAATATTCTAAAATAATTTTACTTTATTTATATTAATAAATTTTAAATATATGGACTAAAATTCATTAATTGACAAAGCACAATGTATATATATAAAAGAAACAAACAAAAACTTTGATGTTTTTGTTTTGTTTTATTTTATAATTGATTTATATATATATATATATATATATCTTATTTTTTTATTTATTTTTGTAATAAATATTTAATTGATTAATTATGTATTATGATAACAATAGAAAGCTATTAATTTGGTTATAAAACTTGGATGTAATTTTATTTTGTGATATATATATATATATATATATATATAAATTTTAAAAAATTCTTTAATTGTTTTATTGGTTTAAATCATACAGGGATATTAATAGTCTATTGAGCAATCTAGCTGCATATTTATTTTCCTACACAATTTTACCAAAGATCATCAGACCCCCTTGGTAAGTATAAAATAAAAGCAATTGGCGCCTCCTAACAAGTGAGTGTTTAATTATCTTGTAATTTGTTTCTGATTATTTTCTTCTTTGAAATTGTCTGATTTTGTGCGAAAACTACCCCACTCCACTAGCTGAGCCGGGCTAGCTCTTAAAACATCAAGAGCTAATGAGCACCTATCAATACTTAACAAATTTATATATACCATATTCCTGCTGACACAGTGTAGTGTTCTCACAAATATAAATTTAAGAACTAAATTAAGATTGGAGGATCTGGGTGCATTTCCCAGTGGGTAATTAGAAGACTGCGAGGCCGTATATTTATTCATAATAAATATAAATAGCTATGCATTGTTATTATTATATTTTTTGTGACCGGTCTACCTGTGATTTTTCTTGCCGCTTATATTAGTTAGTCCGCCACTGATGATGAAAATAATCTTCAATATTTATGCTCTTATTGAAATTACTATGTACATACTGTTGCTTGGGATTTAAAGGCTCAAACATACTGCTGTCGATTGTTTTATCAATTGCTGAATTTTATTATCTTATTTTTTATTTTTAAATAGTATATTAATTCAATTTCTTATGAAAAATGTCATTAATTTTTGTTTATTAATTATTATCTTTAAAACATTTGTTGTTGTATCGGCGTATTGGATATTTACTGGTTAATTGTTTGAAGTTTAAAATTAATTTAAAATTATTACATTAAAAATAAACTATTGCAATAACTTATAATAAATGGCAATAGAAATGTTTCTGTGTTTTGTATTTTAATAAAACTCAAATTGGGTCAATAGAAGAATAATTTTTAAAATTATTAATTTGTTTGCCATATTAAAATGTAAGCATACATTACAATAAATGTTAATTATGTATTTAAGTAAACATATTTCAATTTTACAGTATATTTTTAATTTTATATTATATTAATATAAATAAAATAAAACAATTTTAGAATATTTTATGTATTTGCTACATATAATGAATTTTCCTAATCAAAGACGATTCAACTTAAATTGGTTTATTCATATACCTAAGTTGGTACAAACACGGTTCTTAATGCGCATGACACATTACGCTGTCATGTCGCTACACAATACGTACTTATAATATAATTGTAATAATTCAAGTATATTACAATAAGTAAATGACATTAATTGACAATGATTTTCAATAATTTTAAATTTAAACTTTAAATATTTAAAAATAGGAAATCATTTAAATTGAGCTAAGCATTTAATACAATATTTTGATTTTTATAAATTCTACTGTTTTCCTCTACTTGAAATATTGTCAATTTTAGAATATATTAAAACATATTAAATTATAAAATAGACAATCTGCAATTTTACAAAATAATTTCACTGAACTTTTTATAGATAAAACTTTAACTGTACATTTACATTTATTTAATTTAGTAAAACTTTTAACTTAATTTATAATGCATTATATTAAAAGCAATTATCAATGATCAAAAAATATAAAATTTCCACACTATTAAGTTAACATATGTGAAATTATTTTGTAAAATTGTAGATGTTGTATTTTGAAATTTAATACTTTTTAACATTATTTAATTTGAATAATATTAAAAGTAAAAAACTTGTTTACAGTTACAGTTTTAAACAAAAAATATGATTTTTTTACAGAATTAAGTTAATACATGTAAAACTATTTTGTAAGATTGTAGATGTTTTTTGAAAATTAATTTTTTCATATATTAAGTGGTTTCTAAATTATCAATATTTTTTTATAAATGTCACAAATTCTAATACCATACGATGAAAATATAACCAGTATCCAGTACAAGTTGTATTATAATGAGTTTCATTAAAAAAATCAATAAACGAACGACGAGATTATATTTGGTATCAGAATATAATTTTTCCATTTAAACCGATTATTTATTATTAAATTCATAATGACTATAAATGGTTAGGTATTACAAATATTATTTGAACTTGTTATGACGGATGTTTCTTCTTACTGCGTCGCTAATTTTGTCGTGTTAATACAATTATTATCACTTAATTGCAGCTTTATAGAAAAAAAAATTTCTACAGATTTTAGTTAATGCATGTGAACTTATTTTGGAAAATTTTAAATGTTTAAATGTATTATAAAATTAATATTTTTCATAGATAATATAACAAGCAGTTTATATATTATCGATATTTTATTATAAATATTACGAATTCTAATACTAAACGAAAATACAAAGAGTACGAGTTGTATTTTATTTTATTTATAAAAAATATTGATAAATGAACCACAAGATTAAATTTGGTATGAGAATATAATTTTTCTATTTAAACCGATTATTTATTATTAAATTTATATTGACAGAATATAATAAATATTATTTGAATTTGCTTTGACGTACGTTTCTATTTTTTAACTATGCGTTGCTAAATTAATTTTACAGTAATAACACAAGTATTTTCACCTAATATCAGTAAACTATTACATATGACATTTTACATGTGATTTTATGCAGAAATTGTATTCTCATCATAACTTAATTCTTGCAATGTTGAATGCATAGTTAATTAATCATGCAATTTAAACAAATAATAAGATCTAAGCATTATTAAATTTTAAATAAGGAATCCAAGATAATATAATCATCGTCATCAGATAAACATGAAAATTAGCGTTTTAATAATACATTCAAATCTACACCAGATATTTAAAATTTGGCGTTTACACAAACAGTACGAACTATTAAACATGATATGCTAAAAAATAAAATGTTTGTGCTACTTTAGTGCTAAATCAAACACACGAGCACTATGAAAAATTAAAAATATTTTATAAATAAAAAATTTAATTCTTGCATATTATGGCATAATGCAGAACACTGCAATTAACCTTACAACGCCATTAGTGTATAGCCGGTGATGTTGATGTATTTTTTTGAATAAAATCAAATGTAAAATTCCAAATCTAATAGTTTATTGTTAATAGGTGAAAATAATTGTATTATTACTGCAAATTAAATTTAGCAACGCATAGTTTAAAAATTAGAAACGTCCGTCATAGCAAATTGAAATAATATGTATTATAGCCTGACAATATGAATTTAATAATAAATATTTGCTTTAAATGGAAAAATTATATTCTCATATCAAATATAATCTCGTGGTTCGTTTATCTATATTTTTTATAACTAAAACTTATTATAATACTCTCTTTGTAAAATATAATATACGAACTACTTGTTATATTACCCATAAAAAATATTAATTTTCAAAATACAATATTTACAATTTTACAAAATAATTTCACATGTGTTAACTAAATTATGTAAAAATTTCATTTTTTTCTTCTAAAATCGCAACCCTCATTAATTAATAACTTTTTTAAATATCATGCAAATTAAATTATGTCATATACAATATTAATCATAAAGATGGTTTCGTCCTCTACTACGTGGTACTACATTATAAAATAAAATAAAACCATTTACTAAGATTTTACCTCAAAAAATTTATTGAAAAATAAATAAATCATAATTTTTAATAAAGTTAAAAAATCTTAAATTACCAAATACAATATCAACAGTGAATAATTGTGTAATGTGTAAACTTAATTCTGTAAACAATTTATATTTTCTCTTTCAAAACTGGAAACCCTATTGAATAATTAGCTATGCATTAAACTTTAGGCAATTATGTTTAAAAAAATTTAATTACAAAATATAACATCTACAATTTAACAAAATAATTCCACATAATGTATAAACTTAATTCTGTAAAAATTTCATATTTATTTGTCAAAAACTTCAACCCCCATTGATTAATAATTATACTTATAATATTATGCAGATTACATTTTTTTTAAATATATTGAAATCGATTATTAAATAAAACATTAAATTAAATAATGTTCAAAAAATTTAATTTCAAAAAACAACATTACATTTTTACAAAATATTTCCACATGATTAAAATTATTTCTGTAAAAATTTCATATTTCTTTCTTTCTAAACTGCAACCCTTCCTTATTAATTTACTGTGCTCGTAATATCGTGTAATTGAAACTATATTAAAAAAATAAATATCAAAATACAAATATAAAATATCTAGTTTTACAAATTAATTTCACATAGTAACCAAATACATGCCAACATTCTTCTTAATTTATTGAATTTAAATTGATTATTTTTAACATAATGAACTGATGGCGGAAATATATTGTGGGGGGAAAAGTTTTAGTACGCATCCCTCTGGTTTAACAAATAATAACAAATAATTAAGTTTTTTATGGCTGGTTATCTTCAATTCGTCATGAGGTCATAATACAGCTAGCGCTAAAAGCGGTGTCCCCCAACTATATCATGTTATCATTATACGCAACCAAGTACACCCCCATAGTGGTATTTATTGTTTTGATAGGTTAGGCTATGTTATAGTTATAGGTAATTTTCACAAATTCAAATTGAATTATAATACATACTAGACTTAAATGAGTGAATTGTTGACGTTCGAGTAACGAATTTCATTGATTTATAACTACAGTTGCTGATAATAAGACTTAAATCAAATATTAATAACATTATGCTATAAAAATTATAAAACTAAAACTCAATTAGTTAAATTTAAATAAAATATTTATATATAATATTGACTTTATTTATGTAAATTTTATTTATTTTAGTTTAATTTTTATTTGTAGTAATAATCAAAATACATGAATAACAAAACATTGAATGTTTGTATTAAAAATTAGAAAAGTATAATAACTAACTATAATAACAGTCCCTTGATAATCCACACCACCTTGCAGACCAGAAAGGACACTGCACAATATTGCTTTAATCTCGCACCGGTGAAGAGGGTGGGGAATCGTCAAAGGACTTGCTTCTTAAGTGGAGTGGACCAACGGTGGTACGGTTGGCATCCTTTGACATTTTCCATGTGTCCCGTCTGAACGACTGTATCGTATTAATAAGATTTCCGGGCATTCTTAGCGCTGCATCTCTATCAAAGTTTCAGATTGACTTGATGAATCTGAAAAATCGGACCAAACTAATTTTCATGTAATGCTCGAGCGTGAAAAATTAAACTCGTGATGTTTTCTTAAATGAACTTATTTAAAACATTGATGAAAATTTACTTATTATTAAAAAAATAAATATATACAATTAGAATTTATATTTTAATTGTTAATTTATTTTTGATAAACTACGAAAATAATTATACCGGTAGAATTATATTATGTTCTGACAAAAAAGTAAGCGACATAAAATATTAAAAGATGTTTTTTTGTTTTGTTTAAGACACTTTATAATAAAGAAAAATATGCAATATTTTGATTAATTGGCGGATAAGCGTACTTTGTAGATTATGTAAAAATAAAACGAAAATCTTTATTCTAAAATGTTGAGAAAATTTTCGTTTAGCCTAACGAAGTTCTCAAAATTATACCAGTACAAATATTGTTTTAATTGCATATTCTATGTTACAATTTTTTATGTTTTTACAATAACAGAAGTCACCAACCGCCGGGGTGGCATATCCAGTACGGCCGATGTCGAATGTTTGCAAGGCAAGAAACGTTGGACACGGTCAGCACTTGAATGGAGAAACAATTAATGGTATTCTAGATATCGGAGACAAATTTCTGGAGTAACAAGCCCTAACTCAACACATACATAACTACATAAACACGGCTGAAGGACCTCGAGGTCAATGGCCATTTGGGTAAAAACCAAAACCATACAAATACTACTAGAAGTCGCCAGGTCTAAATATCGAAAAATGTGCAAATTACTTTCTTATGTAGCAAAATTTTTAATAAAATTAAAATTATAACGTAGGCAATGTAACAAACTCAATAAATAATTATTTTTAAATAACAGTCAATATGTTGCCTACGTAATGAAATTTTGAGGACCTCGTGAAGCCAAACAAACACAGCATTTTAGAATTATGATTTCTGTTATCTTTTGGGACAATCAATAAAGTTATCCACCAATTAATTCCCAGCTTGTATAGATGTGATGCGGACTTGATATAAAAACTGTTCTTACTCATTTGGTACTTATATCATTTTCAAGTTAACTGCACCGTTCTGCATCATGCGATGTCACGCAACAATTTTATGTTTAATTTATAAAATGCTTCTGCATTTTCTTAGTGCTCGAGTGTTCTGTTAAACATAAAATGCGCATTTTATGCGAGTTTATCAGCACGATCTTCAATAGCTCGTCCCATGATTAGTGCAAACGCCAAAATTTTAAACGTGATATAGATCTGTTTTATTAGAATTTCTATCTTCATACGATACTGATGATTATATTATCTTACATTCATATGTAAATTAGAAAAACAAAACATTATAAAATTAATACATTCCTTTCTAGAAATTATTTATGAATTTGATCATTCTTAAATCTTATTATTTACTTATTTTAATATAATATTGCTAAATTATAGAAAAACCCATAAAATAACAAATCTGTATCAGTAATTCTAAGTTTTAATAACTTTATGAATAAATAAATGTTCCCATATTATATGTGTCACTGTTATTGTTGTAATTTTAAAAACCAAAATAATTGGCGGGAAATGTATAAAAATGTGTTCAATTTATAATGCAAAAAGTGACAGAACTGAAGTTGTGCAATCTGCATTGTGCGCGGACCAAGCTTCTGAGTAGCTTATTACATTTTTTTCCGCTACTTAAACTATGCCAAAACTATTTTAATATCAATAATATTAAGTGATAACTAAAACGTTTCTAACAAACAAAGCTTGTACAATTTTTGACAATTATTGGAGTTTATACAATTTTCATTATTTTAATATAATATAGTTATTTACTTATTTACAAGTAAGAAACAAATAATATATTCAACAACATATGCAAAGTAACTTGTTTTACTGGCTCCAGAAGGTGACTGGATTGTTCACACGACTCACCATATCATCATTTAATATAATAATAATATTTTATTATATTTCTAGGACAGTAAGTAAATTACTTACGTTCCGTTGTCAAAAAAAAAATTGATAAATAAACCGTATGCACAACTTACGATGCAAGCTACTATGAACGTAAACTTTACTTACGTTGCTGGTAGCGGATAAAACTAATAAAATTAATAATGAATGTATTTCAACAAAAGCTATCATAAATCATTCACAAGAATTGGCAATTTTATAATATCTCAATTTTGTAATTGCAAAGCTTTAAGCATTATCTTGATATAGAAATAATTGTTGTCAATGAAACAAATTATTTATTAATAAAATTGAAACAATTTTGGGCCCAAATAACATGAATTTTAAAAAAATATTAAAAAGTCTAATAAAAAGAATATAAAACTTTAATAATGCGTACACACTTGTAACATTTCCCCCGAACATCGTTGCGTAACATGGAACAAAGTGCCGCAACAAGGAATAATATTTTGGAGTACCGCAACAATGTAGAGTAACATAATCTTGCCACACAATGCGGTTGGATTGATGTCTATTAATAATTAATAAATGCTAAACCGCTGTGTTGTTGTGCCCTGCCGTACTAACGGAGCTAACTGAAAACTGCCAACATTACAACATATTATATATAAATATAAATCATTCCAACCAAATCCACTAAACACGGGACAGTTGATTCTCCTAAATTTACCAACAGAAAATAAAACTTAAATAAAATGTTACAATATAATATAATCGAGTTAATTTTCTTTTTAGTTCAGTTCAGATAATGTTAGTACTACTACAGTGTATTGATGATTATCAAATTTTAAAATTGTTTGATTTTGTGAGATTGCTGTTGCTAAATTAAACCATTTCCTATAGCAACATAATTTATGTGAAAAAAATAAAAAAATAGAACAAATTTACTATAATAATTAAAATACATGAGTAAACATTTAGAAACTATTTCCTTTTATTTATTATAAACATAATATTGAATTTATAATTTTATTGACAAAGCCCAATTTACATTATAACCAACATTGTGTGGTTTATGGAAGTTGTTTTCGGGCCACGATAGAAAAGGACGCATACTACGAGAGAGGTCTAGACTCTAAACTTTCTAGAGCAGGAGTGGCCAGACTTTTTGCAAAAACAGCCTAAGTTACGTACCTGAAAATCTTGGAAGCCACAATTATTGTTGATGCCTTATTTTTTGTTTTTTTTTTGTTGTGAACGCGACAAAATAGAGCATCTCCATATTTTTCCACATTTATTGCTGATGATCTTCGTTGCATCTCCATATATTTTTGCATGACTTTATTTTTGACGCAAGAGTTATTTTTATTTCCTTCTCCAATTGACGCAAGAGCCACAATAACCCACTTAAAGAGCCGCATGAGTCTTGCAAACTACCATTTGACCACCTCTGGTCGAGAGTATGTTTAGAGACATACTTTATGCATGCGGTCGGCGCTAAGTATCATAGCGGCCCACAAGCAATGACTTTTAAATACTTTTTAGTACAATTTTATTGTAATGTTTTTTCCGATAAATATACTTATTGTACTAGTTTTTTGCACTAATTATTTTGATATATACCGATTATGTTCTTTTTAATATGAAAAAATAAATATTTACGTCTAAATAAAATGTATTCAAATGTAGTATGCTTTACTATCTATAATTTTGGTTGCCACGGCCTCCAAACACATTCTATTGCTGAAATGTACTAAAATAGGCTATATTATAGTTTAGTTTAGCAATCAATAAAGTTGGACAACCCTGCTCTAGACCTCTCTCATGGTACGCTGTCCGTTTTTTAACGTTACGCTTTCTATGAACGAAACTATGTTGGTTGTATCATAAATTAACTCCCTAGATGTGCAACTAAATGCATATTAAAATGGCATAAAATTTATTTATTTTGTGTAAACAGTTGAGATAACCTACAATTATGATTTAGCTTATTTATTTATTTTTATTATTTATACTGCAAGGTAAAAAGATAACAACTACGGCGACTAATACATATGCCGTTAATAATAAAATTGAAGTTATAATAACATATTTGACATTAAAATATACGTTAAAAATATAACAATTTTGAAATTTGGTGCGTAAATCTAAGCTGTCCTAACTTGCACTGTTTATTCCTACTCGAGAAGAGGAGTAAAAAGTTTGGAGCACACAAACGAACAAAATGCGGACTGCTTAGTGCAAGTTAGAGCACACAACTAAATAGCGGAACGTGCTCGGAACAGTCCCAAACATACAAACGAACAGAGCTTATGATAATACTTAAGGCCTATTCTTTGGGCAACGAAAGAATGCAAATTCCCCTGTAGGATTCCGAAAGTACGAAAAAAATGGAAATATCAGTTGCACATGGAATTAATCTATGGTTGTATTATATGCGTCACTGGTGAAAACACGAACTTAGAAGCCTGTCCAAGAAAATAAAAAACTTGCATTTGAATTAGAGTAAAAAATCATTGTCATACAACGAGTAGATTAATGATTATCAAATTTAATTTGATTTTGTTTTATTTTGAGAGATAAACTATTTTGTTATATTAAAATTTATATAATTTATCTCAAAAAGAGAATAAATTTGCGATTAATTAAAGTACTTGAGTTGTATTTGTTAA
>JARJEC010149237.1:0-10128 GCA_030264575.1 Tachinus sp. AB-2021 | reverse complement strand
TATATTTATATATATATATATATATATATATATATATATATAACTACAAAAATAGCATCAACATCAAGATTTTCCTCATCAGCAACATTATACATTGTAATGCGTTTACTAGATTTACTGGCAGTACTGCCAGTACTACACAAACCGTTAGAATATTCTGCTGAATACGGTTCAAGATGGTTAATGCTACTTTAGAAAACGCCTCGTATATTTATGGAATGCTGCTCTACTATTTCTATCACACAACCCATACACGAATAACAATATCAGCGTATTCTATTGAGCTTAAAAACATATCTTATCAAATTTTCTTGTCCCCCCCTCCCCAACACAATCGACTTATTAGACCAAAATAAAATAAGACCGGTGACAATTTTCAAAATTAATTGATTGGCGTTCTGGGCTAAAAATGGTAAATAGCTAATTATTGTCTTACTGTAGCAATTTAACTTTAAAGATTGATGTATACAGGGTCAATTTACTTTTTTTGGCAATGCTTTCTAAAATAAATGACAAATCTAAAAAACAAAATCTTTAATTTTAATCGTTGTTCAATTGGTTTGACCGTGGTTAAATTTTTTTGTCAATAAATGGCAAAACACATCTTATTGAAAAATGTGTCAGAAAATCAAATAAAACTCGCTTTTCTTTAATTGTTAGAAATTGTTGATAACAGTTCTGCGAGTCTTGATCTATTTTTAACTTAGACCCAATTATGTCGCTATTTTGTTCTTTATATATATATATATATATATATATATATCGGGTAGATCAGCTAAAAAGAATTAGCTTTTTTTCTGGCGTTTTCGTTGGACTTCAATTATTTGAAATTTTATTCATAAATTGTATAACTTTGCAATTAATATATTTTAATAATTATTTAGTTTAAACTAAAAGTCAAAAAAATTACAGAAAATATTGTTATTTATATTATTTTAGTAAATTTTAAATTTAAGTAATTAATAAAATCTAAATAATACCAGCCGCCACAGTAAATAATATTTAATAAACTATTATAAATGTCATAAATAAATAATGTCAATTTCGAAAATACAAAGTGTGTTTATCACAAAATTTCAACCATTGATTGAATCATAAATGAACCAATCACAAATAGATTTTATTTTCGGCACCTCATTTGTTATGAAATTTTTTATTTGGTAACTATGCGTTGGCGTGCTTACTCTATTGCTGTGAGAATAATTAACTAAATTGTAATTAATAAGGGGGCTGGTAATATTTAGATTTTATTAATTAATTAAATTTAAAATTCACTAAATTCGTATAAATTATAATATTTTGTGCATTTTTTGGCTTTTTGTTTGAAGTAAATAATTATTAAAATATTTTAATTATAAGTTATACTAGTTATGATTACAAATTCAAAACAAAGTTTTATTACTAGGAAACAAAACACAATCTGATAACTATAAACCTTCAATTTTTTATTTTTAATCGTCTATATTACACCCTCCAATACTGAAATATCCAAAGTCCAAGGATAACGCCAAAAATCGCCTGATCCTTCTTTGTCGGGTGACAACTGAAACAGGTACGGGTCCATATGTTTTTTAATTACAAATATATTTTACTTGATTGATAAAAAATGGAAAAATATTATTTCCGGTTTAACCTTTAAAAAAAGAAATTTTTTATTGTATAAAATTGTTATAATAAATACAAATATATACAACTTATCAAAATATTCTTTTCAACAAATGAAAAGTTAAATAAAATAAATTATTAAATTTTACGTAAAAACAAATACTAGTCTTCAAACCGTTCAACTAAAAATAATATCAGTTTTCGATTTAGTTTCGAGTAATTTATATATTTTACATATAATGAAAAATAACAACTGAAAAACTAAACACTTATTCGGTTCCGGTTTTCGGAACCTTAATAGAGAAGATACTCATAGATAGTCATCGGGATTCTTAAAAATAGAAAGTACCACATTACAATTGATCGATTTAGCTTCACAAGTTCTGAATTAATCGATTGAAAAATGATCTAGACAAAGCATAACAAGTTTTTATCCTCTAAGATAATGCTGAATTTTTTAAGAGGTAATAATTTTTTATTGCACATAGGTGTTTTACAAACACACACTCACACATATCCATGTTATAAATTTTAAAACAAAATTTAATCAAAATTGAATTAACCCAACTTCTTTACACCTTGTTTGCAACTGTAAATACCCACTTGTAATTTTGTCGCCGGCGACGTGAGAAATAATCACAGTAATCATAACCTCAACGACCCGTTTTTTTACAAATAAGCAGGTGCATATTTTATTTTGTTATGTAATATTTGATTATTATTGGAGTATGTTAGTTTGGTTACCTTGATTTGAGATGGCAACTCGCCTATTCAATTAAATACTGCCTAGTCCTGACGACACCAATACAATTATTATTATTAATTTTGTATTTCTTGATTTTGTATCAAATGAACATGCTTTATCTATAAAATTTTAAAATTTTAATTATCATTATCAATCATTATAAATATAAAATTAATAAATAACCTGAGGCTTAATTTTAATATTGATTGAATTATGCTATTCAAATATTAATCAATAATCACAAATGTTTTTGGATTTTATTTCATAATAATAGTTAATTAAAAATGCATCAGTAGTTAGAATCAAATATTTTTAATTGTGCTTTAAAAATAATGTACTTTTTGCGTTAATTATATCCATTCAATGCAATTATAAAAGTATTATAGCAGTAGCCACACTAGCCCACTAAATATTTTATGCAACTACACTTACGAGAGTGTAGTAGAAAAACTATATGTTGATCTTTTTATTTTTACTTACAATTTTAATACATGTAAGAGTATAACATGATTTGTTTGTGTATTTATACATATTGAATTGGAGACCTTGTGCCCCTTGAGGCTAGAAAACTATAAGTCGCAGTCTGATTTTTTTTAATAATGCAAAATGTAATATGAATGTTAATGTATTCGTACATTTTAATTGGATTTTAAATTTTTTAAATTATTTTTTATAAATGGCAGTCTAATAATTGATATTATATATTTAGTACATATTAATTAATTGTTAGTCTGTAGATACCGCGTGAACACTTATCGGGTCGTCCCAAAGTCGCTAATAAAACTACGTAATTGCATTACCGGTGTAAATATGATCTCAATTTTGATTATATGTATATATATATATATATATATATATATATATATATATATATATATAATCTAAGAAGGATTAAGCGTTTTTTTGGCGTTATCCCTGGACTTACAAATTTGTGTTTTGTAGAGTGTAATTAATATATAATTATTAAAATATTTTAATTATAAAGTTATACTAGTTATGATTAAAATTTCAAAAATAAAAATTTATTACTAGGAAACAAATCACGATCTGAAAATTGTAAATCTGCAAAATTAAAGCTATAATAGTATATATTACACGCTCCAAAAGTCAAATCTCTAAGTTTAAGGATAACGCAAAAACACGACTGATCCTTCTTAGGTGGACCATCCTATATACAAAAAACAAATGTATGTCTGTCTGTCTGTTTGTCCTTTATGCATTACTACACTATTCATCCAACAAATTTGCAAAAATTGTACACTTCGCGAAGGTTTCACTTCAAGGATGCCAACTAGACAAACGATTAATCCACTGAGATCAGAGCAACGCGCGACGGGTAAGCTAGTATTATACAGGGTGTCCTGAAAGTACCGCCTGAGTCAAATATCTTGAATCCGATTAAAATAAAATAAACTACAAAATGGAAGGGCTCTAAAATCTAAAATATTAAATAGGAACCCTATTTTTATTGCACTACGGAAAAAATAAGTAACTTTTATATTTAACACATTTCTCGTTGAGTGATAAATAGCGCTGTAATAGAAAAAAACAAAATCGAAAACGCTACCATACGCGCCTGTTATAGTATCAAGTATTACGCAACGAGAAAAGTGTGTAATACAAAAGTTACTTATTTTTTACCTAAAGTTAGAATCTGCAATAAAAAATGTGAGTTTGTATTTAATATTAAAGTTGCTCCCTGTCCCCAAAGAGTGTGCAGAAAATGGCCTACGGGGGATAGACCAAATACTTCGAGGACAGCATAACGGATTAAAGTGAAACCGCTTGCAAACATGAAATTCCTAAGATGACAACAAGAAGATGAGAGACGATGAGTGGTTTTGAAAACTCAACAAATGAAACCATACAATTTTTTGAATTGATTTATTCTCCATCAAAAATTATGTCTTATTTAATCAAAACAAACTTCTAATTTGCCATTATACTTTTTAAAAAATATTTTGTGTTCGTAAAATATTTGTTAGAAAGAGGTCAACTTTTCATTTGCAATCTTGCAAAATTTTATTATAAAAACAATTATTGCAATTTGCGCGTATCCGTCTAAACATAGACGTTACAATTCCGATTTATTAATAATAAAAGTCATTAAACGCATTTAAACAATATGCACTTATTTTCAAAAATTAATATGCTACAACATTTATTATATCCAAAATCACTTTAATAAACTTACCAAACTGAAATAACTATAAAATGCGCACGTCAATGTTTTACAAAATGAATGTAGTCGCATGTACTCATTCCTTCAATTTAGTAACTATCCAAAATAAAAATAACTATTGAAAATTCACCAGGTGCCGGAAAAACCAAAACCAAACAAAACAATGTATGTAATTCATCCTACGTACCGTGCTACCAATGCTCTACAAAAAGATTCATACATAGCATAAACAATTCATTTCAAATGCAGAATCACAACCACTGACCGTGAACGTTATCAAGTATATAAAAACATTTATATTTAAACTAATTCCAATAATTTATTAATGTAATAAAAGTTATATTTGTATATTAAAGAAAAATACTTTCAAATTATTGTCTAAGTCAATAAATCATTCTTTTTAATTTATTATGTAAAACTATTTAATTATTTTAGTAGAAATAACTTATTAATATAATAAGAAACAAAACAAAAAAATGTTGCATATTTAAACTTTGGTATTAATGATTAATTTATATTAATGATTTCATCTGTTGTCTATTTATAAGCAATATTTTCCAATATCAAAAATCATTTTTTAAAAGAACTTTGCTTATTTTTTTATTTACAGCATTTGCAATATCTACGTGTAAAACGCTTAATTTGAAGTTGTGAATAATCCACAACGAATCTACCAAAAGAGAATCTATGAAATCGGAAATTGCGTACAATAAGCATCAAATATGCACAAACTGACAAATTATGCTAAAACACTTAAAATAAGCATGAAATATCTTATGAATGTTTTTGTCTCAACTTGAATGTGCTTTATTTTTTAGTAAGATCGTATGGCAGTTCCTATTGTTTTATTGTGCCTTTCCGTAAAATTTACCTGTGCATGGTAATTTGCGTTGTACCAAATATTTTTATTGTGGTATTCTTGACATAACTTTTTTAGTCCCCCAACAAATTGTGATCCGTTATTCACCATTATAGTTTGTGGAACTCCACACTTAAAAAAAAATCATTTTCCAAATGTTTACATATTTTTGTTGATACCGCTTTTTTTAAGGAAACAAATATACCGCTTTTGTATACCAATCAGTAACGACTAATAAAAACGTATTTCCTGATTTTGAACGCGGCATAATAATTACTAAATCTGTCGTCGGTATAAGTTGGAATGGAAATTGTACTTTCTTCTGCTTTCCCATAAAACCTACACAAGCTATATTCGGCGATTTTTGTTCTTCACATATCAAAGCACTTTTAACATATTTGTACACATCTCTACGCATCTGTGGCCAATAGTAATACTACCGAATCCTTGATAGTGTTTTAAAAAGTCCCATGTGGGCAGATGAGTCATAGCCTTCATTAAGAAGTTGTTTTCTTTTTGAACGTGGGACAAGAATTTTCCAATCTGATTCATTCAAATTTTTCAAATGATTGTTACTTACTAATATATATAAAAGCGCATTCACAACATTTCACTGCGAATATTTTAACTGAAATTTTTTACTTTTTCACACATACCATGCTACAAAATTTGATACATATATCAATTAATTATCAATTAATGTAACCTGAGCTTCGAGAATTCGTGACAGTGCATCAGGTATCACATGCAACTTGCTCTTACGATGTATAAGTTTTATTTCATATTGACTTCCTCATCGCCCATTTAAAAGGGGTACCCGGATTTTGTTTATTTTTCAACCATAACAGTGAATGATGATCTACTATAGCTTCAAATTTCACCCTTTTGACATACATTTGGAACTTATCTACTGCAAAAATTAGAGCTAAACATTCTTTTCCCGTAGCATGATAGTTACGTTCTGTTTTAGTTAATGATCGGCTTGCATATGTGATTATTCATTCCTCACCTTCAATTGTGGTAATACCGCACCTAACCCAACGGTCGAAACATTGCTTTGAATTGTAAACTCTTTTAAGTAGTCTAGAGTAACAAGAATTAGGGCAAAAAACTAATGTCTCCCTGATAGATATAAACGCATTTTTAGCTTCTGACATCCAGTTTATGTTTTCTTTTTACCTTTTATAGTATCATGTATGAGAGCCATTATTGTAGATCAATATGAAATAAAACTCCTATAACAAGAGCATAAACCTGTAAACCTTTCAAACTCGGTAACATTACTAGGATTTAGATAATTGACCATTGAGTTAACCTTATTTCGATTAGTTCTTAAACCCCCTTCATTAATAACAAAACCTAAATATTTCAGAGAAAAACGACAAAACTTGCATTTATCTGCATTAATTATTAAACCAGCACTTTTAAGCCTTTCATACACTAATCGTAAAATCCTTATATGTTCCTCAAAATCCCCAGTAATAATAACTATATCGTCTAAATACGCAAACACGTACGGTTCCAGTTCAGGTCGCAAAACCATAACAATCTAAATTCATACAATCCTCGTACAGGTATAGTGAGCGCTGTCCTTTAACTTAATAAATCGTTCTTTTAATTTATTATGTAGAACCATTTAATTATTTTACTACAGATTACTTTATTTTGCTTTTAATTGATTATTAAAAATAATATTAATTATCTTTAATGTTACAATATTAATAAATAAACAAATACATATTATTTATATTTTTTTTATTTGCAGCGTCGACAGCTATGGTCACTGGCCGTTATATAATTTTAAATAATAGTAGGCCCAGGTTTAGCCTACGGACGGACGACACATAACACTTTAAAATTTAATAAATAAATATGTAACAAGAAACTAGTATCACAGACAGATAAAATGTACATCTATTATCACAGATGTCACCGGAATTGTAAATACTCCGGTACCAGAAACTATCCTAATATCACAAAAAATTTAAAAACTAGTATCACAGATGACACCGGAGTTCTAAACGCTCTAGGGCCTAAACCTAACTTAATATTACAGAAAACTTAAAGACTATTATCACTGATGACACCGGAGCTGTAAATACTCCGGTGCCAGCACCTAAAAAGTCAAAACAAAAAAAAACAAAACAGATTGTGATTACCCCTATATTTGCTTGAGGAATCCTGGCTGGTCCAGAGAACAGAAGCCACGTTATCTGGAAGTCTTAGCTTATTACTCGGACGCAAGTAGGCGTCGCATTCCTAAATTACGTGCTTTACCGTTAAATGGTCGTGAGACGTATCACATTCTGGTTGCGGGTTGCCGGTCGGAGATACGACGAAGTCAAGTAGGTGTGCCTTACGCGCAAATGGCATAAGACGACTTCCTCTCTCCTGGTTAGATCTACCGACGACTTCCAAGGTGTCACAAAGACCTTTATGTCCTTTATCTTACTCTCGAAGCAGTTCCGCTGCAGTTTATGTTAATGAACAATTTAAGTTCATCGGGTATTACGGGAAAGTCGTCCTTATAATCCGATTTATTTATTATTATTGCTACTATTTTTTCCATTGATGGTCATTGGCAATCTTTTCTACGTTTTGCCTTATAAGTACTACTAATATACATGATGTTCTCGTTATTGCATAAGGTGATAAATCTGAAAAATGACAATATTTTAATAAAATTAAATAGTAATTTATATTCTTTTAAATGATAACGTGTCAATTAGCACGTTACAATTTACATTTATCAGAATGTGTGTCTTGTTTCATCAAAATCCTCCTCACCCCCGCCAACAGTTATCGGGGATGGGAATAAATAAAAACAATTTCAATAAAAACTTCATTTATACAACACCTCATATTAATTCATTCCATCCCCCGCGCACTTGAATAAATGAATAATCAACATTTTAATAAACATAACCCACAAATATTAAAAAAAAAACAATTCTTGCAACAAAACTTATTTTCATATTTGAACAAAACTCATTACTTTACAATGCAATAATTATAGCCATATTAATACCAAAAACAAAATTGAATTATCTTTAATAACACTTGAGAATAGCTATTTTATGGAGAATCTAAATCAGTACAAAAAATTGAGAGAAATGTTTCCATTTAAATTTTCAAAACCACCCCTTGCCACACCTCCGGGGCTGGGGTGTGGAAATTTCATGTCTTGTTATCTTAGGAATTTTAAGCAAATTTTTTTGTTTTTCTCAGGATATTTGACCAGGACGGAACTTACTGAATATTCCGTGCGGGCGGGCAACCTTGCATTCTTAAACATAAACCATCTTTTTTATTGCAAATTCTGATTCTACGTGAAAGTAATTTTTGTATTTTACACTTTTCTCGTTGCGTTATATTGTTATTATCTTTTTTCGTGTCTGGTATTCAGCGGGTGTCGAGATTTTTCTTTTCCATGCTGTTTTTTATTTTATCTTGTTTATTTGCTATTTCCATTCTTCTCTATTTTTTGCTCTCCTTCTAGCTTCTAGCCAGCTACACTCATTTCTGTTCAATATATCTCCTATATTGTTCTCCCATCTTTTCCTTGGTCTTCCTCTTTTTTATTTTTTTTTTCTGCCCATTTCATATTTGCTTTGTCTTTCTCCTGGCATTCGCTTTAGGTGTCCGTACTGTGCTAATTGTTTTTTGTCGATTGTTTTAATTATGTATGCTTTCTATTTGTAGGTTTTCTCTTATATTTTCGTTTCTTATTTTATCTAACCTTGAAACTCTTTCCACCCTTCTTAGATATTTCATTTCCGTTGCTTGCATTTTACTTTTTTCTTTTTGGTTCATTACCCATGTTTCACTTCCATATATTAATGTCGGTCGGTATATTGTCTAATATATTGTTATTTTTATCTTATTGGATATTTATTTATTGTTTAGTATTGACTTGTTTATGGCATGATCGCTTCAATTGGCAGAGTGTATTCTTCTGTTAATTTCATGTTCCATATTTCTTCTATTATTTATGGCTGTTCTTAGATATGTAAATGTTTCTAGTTGTTCTATTACACTTCCATTTAATTTTATGTCTGTCTTTATACTTTTTTATAAGATTTTTGTTTTCCCTGTATTTATGTTCATATTGTATTTTTGTAGTTCTTCATTCCATAGGTTTAAGTTATACTGCATATCCATTTTGTTTTTTGCTATATAGTCCGTAAATGTACACTCGCTATTGTTTTTTTCATTTATAGTTTGTGGTGTCCAATTTCCATATGATTCTTCTTGTTCTTCATATTCTTTAGAATATTGTCTATAAAAATTATGAATAATAGCGGACTCTTCCTTGTCTCAACCCTTATGTTGTCGTAAATTCTTTTGATTTCTCGTTTCCAATTCTTATGTAGTTAGTTGTGTTTTCGTATACACTTTTTATTGCTCTGAGAAGTTCTTTGCTTATACCTTTTTGCAATATTTTGAATAGCTGTTTATTGGGGACTCTGTCAAATGCTTTTTCTAAATCTATAAAGGTTATAAAGAGTTTGTCATCTTGACTCAATGTTTTTTCAATTAGCTTTCTGATTGTAAATATGTGGTCCTGTGTAAAGTGTCCTTTTCTGAACCTGCTTTTGCTATTGTATACAGCATAGAAATTCCTCTGTAGTTACTGTAATTTCTACTATCTCCCTTTTTATAAACTGGAAAAATTACTGCTTTATTCCCATCTGATGGTATTTTTCTTTTCCTTCATATCCAGTTTAAAATTTCAAG
>JARJEC010149209.1:0-31462 GCA_030264575.1 Tachinus sp. AB-2021 | reverse complement strand
TTTTTAACATTATACTGATTTCCTTTAATTATTCAAAATAAATCTTTAAATCAGTTAAATATTTTTTGGCGCACTTCTTTTTTGTCTTGATGAGATTAAATGCAAAAAAGCGAGAAACTACAGTTACATCAGCGCTTATTTTATTGCATCTTCCCTCATCGTCCCTCTTACTTTAATTAGTAGAAGTCAATTTATTGTGATAACCTTTTTTTGGACTTTTTCTAGTATAATAATTGTGATGACCATTTTTTCAATTTTTTCCCGTACAATATTATTATTGTGATCACCTTTTTTGGGACCTTTCCCGTATATTTATTGTGATGACCCTTTTTTGAACATTTCTCCGTACAATTATTGCGTTGACCTTTTTTGTGCTTTTTCCCGTATAGTGATTTTGCCTTTTTGGACTTTTTTCTGTATAATTACTGTGAGGACGTTATTGTCTTTTTTTAGATTCTTTTCCGTACAATTATTGTGATGATTTTTTGTAATTTTTCCCGTATGATTGTAATGACCTTTTTTGGACATTTTCCAGTATAATTACTGAAATGACCATTTTCGGACTTTTTCCCGTATAATTACTATAAGTTTTTGTTTCGATTTTTTTCGTATAATTAATTTTTCCTTTATAATTACTGTAATGACCTTTTATAGCCGTATTTTCCCGTACAATTGTTATGATGACTTTTTTTACATTTTTTTCTTTTCCGAATAATTATTATGATGACCTCTTTCCCGTATATTGATTGTAATGACCTTTTTGGATTTTTTTCGTATAACTGCGGTAACCTTTTTTTGGGCAGTTTTTGAAAATTTTGCTGTACATTTAATCATTGTGATAACTTTTTTTGGACTTTGTCTTCTTATATTTATTGTGATAACCTTTTTTTGGACTTGTTTTTGTCTAATTATTGTAATGGCATTTTTGGGACGTTTTGCGTATAATTATTTTAATGACTTTTTTGGATTTTTTCCACATAGTTATTGTGACGTTTGTTTTTTTAACTTTGTTTCGTACAATTATTGTGATGCCATTTTTAGACTTTTTCCGAATAATTAGTGCGATCACCTTGTTTAGGCTTAATTATTGTGCAGACCTTTTTCTCGTATAATTATTGTAATGATCTTTTTTGTAGTTTTTTCCGTACTGTGATGACTTTTTTTGGGTTCTTTTTGATACAATTATTGTGATGACTTTTTTTGGACATTTTCCCATTTAATGATTGAAATGACCTTTTCTTGGACTTTTTGCAGTATAATTATTGTAGTTACTTTATCCGACTATTTTTTAGATTTTTGCCTGTACAATTATTGTGACAACTTTTTTTTCTGTATAATTATTGTGATGAGTATTAACTCGAATTTTTGATATGAAGCTCTGTTTAAGATAAATTATTTATCTTTTTATCATTTGATTGATTATTTTTTATGGGAAGCAATTATTTTTGGATGGATGAGTTTAACTTTCTGGATGTAGGAAAAAGGTCCGTTTATGTTTTTGCGAATGTTTGGAAATACGTTAAGTTTTTTTAAAGGAGACATTAGTTTAATTTAATTAAGTATTTTGCTGATTGACTAACTTAAAAAGCGGAAAACTTTTATATGACTAGGAATAACCAAAAGAGAATGTTTTATCAATGTGTTAAAGTTTAATAATTTTTAATTCATTATTTATTATGTTTCATACATGTATTTTTACAAGTGCAATCGGATTTCCCGTGTCCAATAGTATTGTGTATTATGTAACCGCAATTTGAATACAATATAAATATTAAACTTAGGTAAAAATTAAAAAATTTTAGTAACCTGGTCTTAAAACTTTTATAATTTTTTAGGTAAATAAATAAAATAATAGTGACATATTTCTTCTTATAAAAATTATAAATATTCTAAAAAAACTATCTTAAACCACCTATTATATTTTACAGGCAACCTGCATCACAAAGTATGCCGGATTTACTTTGTGATACAGGTTGCCTTGTCATTCAAAAAAGTTTAAAATCAATTATTTAATTTTGTGTTGCTACAAGTGGTAACAATCAAATGAAGACAATTGCTTCACTTTCGCATGGCATTGAAGCACGAAATGAAACTAATAATGGATTTATCTTTATACTCAATTAATGTAAATGTGTAAAAACTATAGTTTTAACAGACTATGATATTTTTATAAAATTGCAATTTAATATCGCGTTTAAAAAAACAACAACTTCATAAACTACTCCTCTGTGAATAATCATAAGATCAAATTCATAAATTCAGAATTGTTCAAGATAATAAAATACTCAGATACAATAAAATTTTAATCTTCCTCAGCCACATCCTAGCAGATACAGTGACAAACTAATTTTAATAATTTTTATTGCGTTAATTTTAAAATGTACAACAAGCAACAGCTATAAATACGCCATCAACTAAACAACAATGTGTACTAAATATCATTCAATTAATATATTAATAATAAAAGGCAAAATTGCATAGCTGCAAATTTCGTAATGCAAATGGTGATACAATGCATCAACTTAATGTACAATTAAATCAGGACGATCGGTTATTTCATTTATGGCTCGTGAGGATTTACTCACAATACAGATGTAATTTAATTAAACATAAACGTTGCAGGAAATAATTGAAATGCATTACTTCAGTTTTTGCATAATATGCGCTGAATGTTATAAAGGAAATAATTGAGCATTGAAAATTTAAGTGTACTTTAATTAGAAATTATACACATTGTATTAATATTTTGTTACTTGCTTTTTAGCTCTCATTTAATTACTTGCCCAACTATATCAACATGTAAACTAAATTGTTATATTATACAAACAGTAATTATTATTCAATATCAATTACTGTCATAATTAAATTGCCATCAAATAGATTTATTCTAGAAGAATAGAAATTCTGAAACTTGATATATTTCTTATTTTATTGAAATATATTCTTTATCGTAGAAAAGTTTATAAATCTATTTTTATAGTAATATTGGTAGCTACCTACAACACATTCTTAAAAAAATTAAATTAAAGTAAATTTATCATAAAAATATAAAAATAATCAATAAAAATTAATTTAAAAATTTTCTTTTAATATATCAAACGTTTTAAATGAATTAATAAATATAGAGCTAATTAAAAAAATTGTTCAATAGTTTTTCTTCTATTAATTGAGTTTTCTTTTAATAATTTTGTATATTTTTACATTATTTTATTTATTGTTTCTTATATTATTTTTTAGCCAATGAATAAATAAATTATTGTTAGCTTTTTTGTTCTTATTTTTCATTACCCGCTTCGATTTGGTGCAAAAATTATAGATGCACAGATGAGTTCTTCTGAACACACATACAGAGAGCGAGAGAGAGAGAGAGAGAAAGAGAGAGAGAGAGAGAGAGAGAGAGAGAGAGAAAGACCAAGAGAATTTTGTCGGATAGGCGTTGTAATAACAATACAACAATGAAATGCATAAAGCTCAAAAACGAGTTGAGATATAGTTGAGATTAATAAAGTAAATTTTTTACTTACAAAAACACAATCATTCATCATTTACATTCAACATTGATAAATAAAACTAAAGATGTGATAAAGAAAATACAACAGGTTGAATTTGTTGATTCACATAAGAGTAACTATAAAGAATCGAAATCCAACTATTAAAATCACATATTTTGCTCCAATCCGTTCAACCGTTTCAAATTGTGTAGTATTTTACCTTTTACCTTTTAAGTTAAAACGATTTATTTTTAGATTTTTAATTTTGTTTTAATTTGCAACGTCGACAGCTATGGTCATTGGCTGCTCTTTTATTTTAAATAATAGTAGCCTCAGGTCTAGCCTAGTAACGGACGACACATAACACTTTAAAACTTAATAAATAAATATGTAATAATAAACTAGTATCACAGACAGATAAAACAATTTGTTCTTACGACTACTATTTTTGGTTACTACATGACCATTTAGTTACAGGACACTCTGTATAGAGTTTTTTTACAAGTTTCTTGATGTTAAAATAAAGCAATTAACAAAATATTCCTTAGTTCCAAAATGCTCCGTTCGAAATATACAGGGTGTTATTTTCTATATTTGTGACTAATGTAACAATCAGTAATAATACAATGGTTAAAAAAATATACAACTATAACAAATGTTTAAAATGGAGAGCATATTCCCGCCTCAATACAAGCATTGCACCGTTGTACATACAAGCAATTTACACATTTGCTGAATATTATAGTTTTTACAAATACAAATGTTCCTTTCCATTGATCAAGTGTTAAAAATCCCCATAAAAAAATCAAAGAAATAAAATTCGGAATTTTTTGGAGTCCATCTCACCAAATCGGCCAACCCTTCTTCCATTGTATTAGTACATAGGTATATTAGTTTAATTGTCTTATTTTGACAACAAGAAAATTTGGTTTAATTTTTTAATTTAATTATAACTCATTCTGAATACAGCGGATATGTATAATTATTATTTTATTTTTGTTTGTTATGTTTTAAAGTTTATTTTTTTTGTATTTCATTTATTTTGAATACATTCTATTTATTCCTTATGTAGATAATTTATTAAATTTATTATTTTTGATTAGTCTTAGTTGCAGACTGCAACTAAGATAAATGTAAGACATAACAGACTATTTTCTCTTACATTTATTTTTTTATTATCATTTTAGTTGCAGACTGCAACTAAGATAAATGCAATACAAAAAAAACTATTTTGTCTTACATTTATTTTTTATTATCATTTTGTCCATCGCACATTTTTTGTTTTAATTTTTTAAAAATTAGTTTGAATTAATTATTTTTTTTAATTTTTCATTTGTTTGTGTTAAATGATTTTTATTAACTTTTGTTTATATTATATTTTTCTAGTTTATTTACTTAATTTTTGTTGTTGTTTTAATGAAAAGGTGATTATTTTATAAAGAAAAAAATTTAAAAATAAATTTATTTTGCGTTGTTAGAGTTAAAACATGAATGTAGGTTTTGAATTCAAATAATATATTTGGAAGACTGTGCTTTTTAAAATTTGTAGATTTATATTATTTGGACCATTTCTTATGATATTTACATGATACTAGCAAATAGTAGTGTCACTTTTTACGTAGTCTTATGACTACGCCACTCGAGTGTAGTGAAGTGTAGCGCCACTCGATTCTACATAAAAAATATTTTTATCTGTCGAGATATTTGATCATTTTTTATTTACGATTAATATTATTGTATATTTTTATCCAAATTTTAATGCTAAACAATTCGGAGTATTCTACTGAATTGTTCTTAAAAATACAAAAAGTTAATACTATGTTAAAACTTGAATAAAATACATTAAAATTTAACTAAAATTATAAAAAGAACGTTGATGAAGGTAAGCGTTATACAACCTAACAAGTAATTTTATGATATACTTTATTGTCAAAGTTTTTTTAATTCTGTGAAAATTAATAATATTCATATTATAAATTAAAGATTAGAAGTTCACTTGGTTTTTTTATATTTATTATCGACTTTGATATTTTAATATCTTTATCAAATAATTGTACATAGCAAACATAATTAAAGTCAATTAAGTGAAAATATGAATATACCTTATTATTATCCTTATTGCGGTGTCATCCAACCAACATATAGTTTGATGGAGATCATATTTTAAATACTTGAAAAGGGAGCTATAATTCGACTTACTTGCTATTTGTTTTTTACCAACATTTATTATACATAAATAGATTATTTAATTTTCAACCAACAGAAATATATAAATTTTTAATTTATTTTTGTTGGTAAACAATGTAGAAATTAGACTTATATAATATATATTATAATCTGTTTAATTTATACGATAAAAATTTAGTTTAGTTAATTAAAATTTAAATATAGATTATTTAACTAAAATATTAAACCATCTTATTTTTAGTTTATATAAAATGTAATACATAGACATACATTGTATCGTTGAATACATATCTGTGTTCTAAGAATTGTGGTCTTTGTTAAAGGAATCTAAGAATATACGATTATAAATAAAGAAGTTTTGAGAAAAGTCTTTAAATAATTTGTATATATTTACGTAGGTACTTAAGGGTCTACGCATACGATTCAATAAGAAATAAATAAATAATAAAACATATTTCTTACTCTGTATAGATTGTATATTACCATTGCATTAGGTTTGTTTCGTTTGCTTAATTCATTCTGATGGTCCTGACATTTTAATGGATTTTACGTACATGTAATCCGAAAAAGTTTTATTAACAACTATTGTTCCCAACTTTCATTGTTGATTCTATCGAGTAGTTTGCAAATTTTCTATTTAAACATTGAAAGCTTTCGATGTTTAATTTAGCTATTTTTAAATTTTATATGCATGTAGCCAAGTATATATTATAGTTATAAGATACATATTTTAAATGTAGTGAACGCGTGAGGTTGCATTTTATTAGTAGTAGTTTTAGGATTTGTCCGTTTTTTGCAACTGGCCATCGACCTCGAGGTCCTACGGCCGTGTTTATGTGGGTTGTGTGTGTTGAGTTAAGGCTTGTAACTTTAGATATTGTCTCCGATACCTAGAGCGCTGTTAATTATTTCCCAATGGCGAATTGTACTGGTAGTACCGGGGGTGTGCGGCCACCTATCCAACTGCTGATCGTATGGGACGTTGCTTAGCCTTGCAAACATTTATATGAAAAATAAAATATACTCGGTATATGTATAAAAGAATACGGTATAAATTAGATCCGTTCACATAAACACCTTTTCCTACTGTTTTGGAGCGTGTGCTCTAAAGACGTAAGAAAAAAATGTATGTTGGACATGCCGGAAAAACATATATAAACAAGTAAAATATTTTTTAAATTTAACCCTCTCTTTTGGCGACACAAAATACAGCAAATTTGTAAACAGTCCAGTATATGTCAATTTATTTCCAATTTTTACTTCTAGCGTTGCATCGCGTGTGGATTTATCAAAACACGAAATATCAAAAATGATATAATATCTTTAACACATTGTTATAATTTATGAAATCTCATTGCTAATAAATATTACGACATGTTTCTAATGATAAAATTTGTTGTGTAATTAAACAAATTGAAGAAATGGTTTAATTGAATTGGAAAATATTATAAAATGTTTTAGTTTTAAGCACTAAATAGAAAATAAATCAATCATTATTGAAAATCACGAGTTTATTAATAATGGGAAGTCTACAACAATCTACGATATGAGTGTCAATATTTTGAGACAATATTTTATTTGCACATTCCATAAAATTTGTTGTAAATTTGCTCATCATTATCATTTAGTTTGTTAATAATATCAATCGTCTTTCTCTCAAATTATTACTAATGACAAAAATTGTGCTTTTACATCAAAACCAAGAACAGAAAAGAGCCCTAGCAAATAAGCAACTTCTTATATTTTAGGTAATGTTAAGAGAAATATTTTATCTATAGTATATGCGTATAGGCCTGAATTAAATAAAAATCACGACTGTTAAGGCCGCATCAAGTAATTTTGCAGCATATTGCAAACATTACAATAGCATCCATTAAAAAGCTCAGTTGAGAGATTATTCTAGATTTAAATTATTCTCTAGATGTTACTTCTTTGGATTTTTGTTCTTTTGGTCTCTATACAAAAATATTGTAGGCACTCCATTTAATAGCGATACTGCCATTTAATACTAGCTTGACGACTTCTTTAAATTCTTTAAATTTAAAAGCTGCTAACATTTGCTTCAGCTTGATACATTCTCAGTAAAAGCAACATTACGCTTGAGTAACTAAATAACTTGTTCTGTTCAAGAAACACAACCTACAAACACTATCTACATTTGCTACGAATAATTATACCGAGTGCCCCAGGACATAGGTAAAGCTGTTTTATTTTGTTGTTTATGAAGCTAGACAAATGAAATTTATAATAGTGATACATGAAAAATGCTATTTATTGTGATATTTGTGAAGTCGGTATCACTTCCGGTTATTCCGGAAACAACGTCATTTTGTGAATTTTAAAAGGAACCATATACTTTTTTTGTTATTTTGAATTAGTTTGATAATAATCACAACGTATCGATTGTTAATTTTTATCACCATGGCAACAAAAAAAAAACATTTTGCTTCTGCATCTAGGTGGCCGCGAATTGGTAGAAATGGTTTAAAACGTTAAAACGCGTTTGTAGTTTTTTGTCTGAAAGTCGATTTTTTTAAATGAAACCTCATGGGTCATTTGTGACTATTTGAGAAAAAATAATTTTCTAAAGGCAGTGATACCAAATACGTAACATTTAAAAAAAAATTTAAGTAAATATCATTGTTGATAAAATCTCGACGTCCTTCCTTCAATTTCGATATGTAAAAAATAAATTTCACAACTTCTTAGGACAAGGGGAACGACTACAGTAGGTAGTTTAGTTATACGGTTAAAAGATAAAACATAACCCTTAAATAATTTTAAAAAAAAGTTTATTTGGTTCTATGCTACAATTGTCTTACCAATTACATTGGCCTCTCCACACGATTAGAACAACACAAACGCGATTGCAATTCTTTATCCAACAAAACCGGTTTGTCCTATTACCATGACGAATTTAGCCATGAATTTAATTTTAGAAAGACAAAAATACTGGGTATAGAAAACTACTGTACAAAACGTTTAATCAGCGAGATGTTACATATTAATAATAACATAAGTTGCAATTTCAAAAAAGACAGTGAAAACTTGAGTGTATAATTTAATCAAATTGAAATCAAATACAAACTCGCAACAACTTCGCACAATAATTATTATCATTCAACAATTAAATTGTTGTTATTGTCACCCTTTTCATTTTATTTATTTTTAGTTCTCTCTTCTTTGTTCTTAATTGTCGCTTTCAAAATTGTACTCTTAAAAAAGGAAAAAAATTGCAATATGCAAATAAATTTTATGAAATTTTATTAAATGTTATAAACAAGTTTCAAACATTATTATTAATTAACAATATTATTAACATGGTACTGTGTATATGTTTTAATCCAATCATAAAATGAAGATGTAATAATTAATAATAATAATTTTAAAAAAAGCTGTATTCTCTCACCACAATAAATACTAATAATTCAGTTATTGTTTTGCTTTTCGTTTTTATGTGTGTACACACAAAAAATACATTCCGGGTTTGTTTTTTATGTTTTTCTATGTTTTTATAATTTTATGTAATCTCTCTATTGATATATTAACTATCTCTCTTCTTTTTCTTTTAATCACTGCATCACAAAATGCTTATTGTTTTGTTTTTTTGATTGTTTTTATCTTTGTGATTGATAATTGTATTTTTTTATTTGTTAAATTAATTTTAGCACTGATGAAGGGCTGCCGTAGTTAGCGCACGAAACGTTTGCAAATATATACATCCCATCAAATTAAATAAATAGTTTTAACTACAAGTCCTAAAAAGCCATCAAATTTATTTTTTACATAAATATCATTGATTAGCAAAAATCGGAAATATAATTTAATAAATTTGGACATGGAAAACCAAACAATTACGTCATTATTTATAGGCAACTTTAAAATAAATTCAACTTGCACAAAAAAATTATATTTTTATTTGGCATTCCATGGCCAACTTTTTTTAATTAAATTTCCGATTTAATCACATTTACTTTAGTTTTTTTTTTTATAAAATATTATGAGTATGTGCACACAGAAAATTATTTTCTCAGAAATAGTCACAATTGGCCAACGAGATTCCATTTAAAAAAATTGATTTTCCGCCCAAAAACTATAAACGCGTACTTTGTAACCCTACAGATGAGGTCATTAACGCAATACCGACCTAAATTCTTTTTTTTTTAAATTGTTGATGAATTTTGAACCATTTTAACAGATTTAGAGGCACTTAAACCCAATTTTGTTGCCATGGTGATAAAACTTGACAATCAATACGCTTTTGTTTTTAAATTGTCAAACTAATTCAAAATAACAAAAAAATGTATATGGCTCACTTTAAAATTCGCAAGATGGCGTCGTTTCCGAAATAACCGGAAATGTTAAATCCTATACAAATATCATAATACATTGCATTTTTATGTATATACACTCGTATAAATTTAATTTCTCTAGATTCATAAATAACAAAATAAAACAGCCTTACCTATGGCTTGGGTCACCCGGTATACCTAGATCCCTAGTTTCTCTTATCTATTTAGATAGATAGGAGAAACTGCTATTTTGATCGCATGACTGTAAAAGCGACTTATAATTATATCATCTCATTTTTATAGAAAATGTGGAGATGAAATATATTAGTATTTTTATTTTTGCTATTCTTATGGAATAAAATTTATAATTTAGGTTTTCTTTTAAATAATATTAGCATTATTGCAATTAAATATTACAGTAAATAAAGATATTTTGTCATAAACTGAACACAAGTTTGAGTAAAAATGTGTATTTCTAATTTGAGCTATAAACAATTTAAAATAGTAATAATTAAGAAAAAGCCGCCGAAGTACTTTAGTGGTTCTTACTTGGAGAGTCTACGTTTTTAGGTTAGGTTAATTAAGAAAAAAACTGTACGTCACTTGTCCTGTTTAGATGTGCACGTTAAATAACAAATAATTTAGATTATAATTCCTGATTAACGGTATAATTCCCAAATGTAGTTAACTTCTTGCGTCAGTGATTAGTCCAAAGATGAAAAACTAGCTCTTATTAAAAAAAATTCTGTCCACGATTAATAAAATCATCAAAAGACACATATGCAAGCACAATCTAACACTGATATCTACAAACAACACATCAATCAAACAATACAAAAGCCCAACTATCTAACCTTTAGCAAAAAAAATTTTAAAAATCTTATTTAAATACGTTATAGTAACCTCATTAATATCTACAAATACAATAAAACACTACTTATGCAATAGCAAAGAAAACACTCAGCTACTACATAAATCTGGCATTTACCAAATACCATGTAACAACTGTGCAGAATTAAAAAACACATTAGCAAAAGTTCATCCACAAACTTTTTTAAATACTTACAAACACAACTACTACTTCAAATACACAAAAAAACAAAATCGTACAAATTTGCAAAAAATGATACAAATTCAATATTTGATGTCCGAATATAGTGGAATTCAAAAATGTCCATATTAGAATCACTACAAATACGCAAAATATAAAATGTTCCAAGGATATTATGACTTAATGATCAAATAAACAATAATTTCAATCACATTTACACTTTTTTAAAAACTCATTGCGCCATGTACAATTGTCACTACTAACATCAAAACTGTTATTTTAATACTATTTATAAATCATATTATATAACATCAAATATGTATTCCAGTCATTACAAATGGTTTAATAGCTGAAACTACTCGGAAAATATAAAAAAACTTTAAACTGCATATAAGTATAATATAATTATTCCTAACTTTAAACTACAATAAAAGTGAAATAAATAAAACAACTTTTTATATATCTTATCACGCAAAATACAACAAATATATTTGTTTCTATCACCGTATGTTGATGACCAGGTAATTGGTCGTAACTAGTCCAGTTTAATAAATATTTTTCGTGATAAGATATATAAAAAGTTGTTTTATTTATTAAAATGCAATATCACATAGTAAAGGCTACCACTATTCAAAACTGAAATAAATACATTTAAATATTCTCCAAATGCTGATAAATGTATTAAAAATGGGTCAATAGATGAAATAAAATGTTATTCTACATTTGAAAATTGCATAATTTTTGGCATTGGTTTTCAAATTTGAAATTTATTTAAGATCTCGAAGAATCAGAATTTGGATTGCTTGCTACATTTTGAAGGTTTTGCATCAATTTTTATTTTTCTGATTAAATTCAAAATATAGTAATTTTTTGGGATATTCACAACTGCAAAGCAAATCATAAGTAATTACTGTTTTCATTTAATTGTATTTGTATAAATTGTATACTAAAATTCCGATACTATTTTTCTAGAACATAAAAAATAAACTGTTAGATTTATTTTGATTTTTTCTAAGCAATCGCCAATTGCGGTCTATGTTGGCTGAAATTGCTGATCATAATTCTTCCAAATTTTTATACAATCAAGTTAATTTTCTGTTTTTAATTTATATAAAGTGCTTACTTTTTCGTGACACATAATTTAATATTTGAGCGTACGCAAATAAATACATCAAACTTGAACTTGTATATGCGTGTATACGGAATGAAACATCTTTTTCTTTAATCAAATTGAAATAAACTTTATGTCTGCTAACCTAATAGGTCGAAGCAATAAATACTTAATGTTATGCCCAAACAATTCTTCCTGCTCTAATCATTTATAAAACAACAGGTAAGTTTCTCAAGTGGTTTCACCTTTGCGCATAATTCATCGTTGCACGGCCACATTATTGAAATATTTAATAAATATCCCGAAAATGTTTGAGTTACTTCTAACGTCTCATTGAATAAATAATGGAGGTGTCTCATTCGCTCTTTTTCATAAGCTGATCAAAATTTCATGAACCACTTCACCTTTCAACTGATGGGTGTATGAATGCAGCAAGTTACCCTATATAGCCACTCGTTTTTAAAATCTATATATAATATATAAACAGTAGTATATTATGTGTTGAATATTTTAAATGATACAAATTGAGAAGTTCATTTTCTGAAAACCATCAGCTTGAACTGGACGGCTATGCATTATTAAAAGACCACAGAGGGATGCCGTGCCAAGGGGGAAATTACCCCTTATGAAATTTTTACTATTTATTTGTATTATTTGTACTCTACGACATGCACATGTTAGACGATTGATGATTGCTCTATAAATATAATTACTTTAGTATTTTTATAATATTAATTTATGAAATTTTAATTAAAAAAAGTTTAATGGCCTCAATTCCTGTGCACTTCATCATACTTTTTTTACTCTAATTACATAAACGGACGGAACAATTTCATTTGTAGTATATCTTTCTTATTTAGCGATTCAATTTAATTAACGGAGTAATTTCTTATTTCTCCTGTTAATTAAATCTGGAACGCGGCTTTAATGTTGTTCACAGGCAGCCAGCTGCATCTGCTGGGAAAACCGAAAAAGTTTCAATACTTGCGGAGCCTCGATTTGTCAGAGAACGACATCTATGAACTGGAAGAAGTGCTACATGGTTTGGCTACTTTGCCATCGCTGCTGGCTCTGCAATTGCAAGGAAACCCATGCTCGGTATGAAATAAATTTCAATTCAAAAAAACAATTTTTTATAATGTGGATTAGATATGGATTAGTTGCCATTACAACAAATATTAAAGTAACTATTCTACAATTTGAATTTTTTAATGTTATCTTGTATACCAAATAATTAATCTTATCATTGGTTAAAAAACGTACTTGTGAATTTTAAGAAATTATACAAATTTTTACTAATGAAATTTGAAAAATTCAATAAAAATTCTGATAAAAAATGTCATTTTGGCAGCTATGTTCTGTGCATAAAAATATGTGTATTTGTTTATATTTAATTTATTTTATGTGTATTTAAAATAAAAATAGCGTATTTTTTTACAATATGTTATGGATCAATTGATTAATGAAGGAGTTTTAATAATGCCCTTGCAAAAATAAAAATGCCCAAAATCATAGGGCAAGATAATAAATATTATTGAGAATATTAACTTGCTAGGCATTATGAATAATGCAGAGTGAATAAACAACCATCGTTTTAATATATTTTATTTCAAATGTAATATATGAGCAATTCAATTTTAAAGGAGCCACGGTCAGGGGGGTGGAGGGGCTTCTGGAATCTTGTTTTTATTTGGTTTATTCTACGCCTTATTATAAGTTACTTTGCAAGATTATTTTAGTAGATGACACAAGCAAACAAAAATATCATTTTTTTACTTTTAAAGTCAATTTTTAATTCAATTTTGAAAAATCTAATATAGCGCATAAAAATTTTCAAAGAAATAAAATCCAAAAAACGTAATCGATCAGAAATTTTTCGTAGAATCTGACAATTCTATTTTTTATTTTTTACTAATTTTCTTTGATTAGTCGAAAAATTGGAAAACCAGTTTTCCGCCTTACGTGCAAATCTAAAAAGCAGTTAATTTAAAATAATTTCTATATAGCTAACTCGACGTATTTTCGTCTAATCTAAAGTAAAATATAAAATTTTGTTTTTGTATTTGTGTTTTAAGGGCCCCTAAATTGCAATAACTTCAAAAATGGGATTTTTTTAGCTCTGGTTATTTTATACCCATATTTTGCATGACAATAAAGACTCGATGAAAAAGTCTGATAGCATAATAGAATTCTGCAGAAAAATTGACATAGAAAATCAAATGTGCATTGCAAAACAATACAACAAACAGAATTAAATCAAATCAAAACAATCATGCTACTCTTCTTTATATAAAATTGTATTTGTTTAAAAATACAAAAATACAAAACAGTTTTTTAAGTATATATATATATTATATTTGTTTTCAAAATAACTACTTTTTCAAATTTTTTATTACTTTCTTATACTTACTTTATATACTTTGAAATAGGTCTCGATCTTATTAAATTGATTTGCATTTTCACTTAAATCTCCAATTTTTTATGGTTTGCATTTATAACCCAAATAATCTCTAATGCAACTTTTCTTTTAATGTTGATTTAATAAAGCCAATTTGCCAGTTTTCTTTTATGAATAATTCAACGTTTATGGTTCGTACAAGTTAATTTGTTCACTTTCTGTATTAAAAATATACATATATTGCCATCAGTCATCAGTACTTGATTTTTTGCATTTTATTTTGTCTTGTCTGGAAGAAGTGGGGTATTATGGCGGGATCATTATTTGTGTTATAAATGCAAATAATTAAAAAAAAACAGTGATATATGTGTAAATTAAAGTCAATTAAAAAAATCTTTACCTAAAATATGTACATATTGAATAGTACTGAATTGAAACAAAAACTGTTTTGTATTTTATTTTCTCTAAAATAAATCAAATTTTATAAAAAAAATATAGAATGTAATGTTTTGATTTGTTTTGGTTCTTTCTCTTTATTATATTGTTTTGCCATGCACATAATTCTATTATGCTATCAGATTTAATAAAAACGTTTTCATTATTGTACAAAAGATGGGTATAAAATATCCAGAGAATTTTTTTTTATTGTTGCAGATTTTGCAGCTTAGATGCCCTTAAAACCGAAATACACAAAAAATAATAATTTTTACTTTAGTATAGATAAAAATAAATTTTTAGATATGCATGTAACGCGGAAAACTGGTTTTTTTGATATTCCATACAAAGGAAATTAGTAAAAAAATTACAGCATTTTTAGATTCTACCGAAACTTTCCGATCAATTAAATTTTTTGGATGTAAAGTAACTCCTAATAAGTCGTAGAATGAAAAAAGAAATAACAAGATTTCCGAACTTTCACGACCGGGGGAGGGGGGCTTAACTGTGGCTCCTTTAAAGTGGAATAGCCCATATGTTTAATAAATTATATTCTTTTTAGTACACGTCTAAAGTAAGTAATATTTTAAGGTTTTTGTGTTTTAATTATAATTTAAATCAAAGTCTAACCTAACCTAACCTAACTCTTAAATTTATTAATAAAAAGAAGAGCATGATATTTGTTTACTTATAAATACGAAATATATGTTAATTCTGCTCAATCGGAAGTGGAATTGTATAAATATTTTTTTTTATATAAAAACTTAATAAGAAACTTTATTTGTACAATTTATTGAACTATGAAAATAAAATACAACGATAGCAAATAGCTTGAAACCTTTAGACAAATGATAATTAATAACATCCATAATTAATAAAATTTATATAGCGTGCTATGTAAAATAACAAAACTAAATATTAGAGAATATTTAAAGTATAAGAAATTTAGAATAAATAAAAAAGTAACAAATGAACAACAAACTGATATTTTCACTTTCCCACGTATTGATGGAGCCCAATAATCCACAAGTAAATTATAAATGGATGCCGAATTGACTCATTTGGATGTTCTCGAGACTTTGCTCATCATCAGCAACAGCATTTTTGGTACTCATTCTACGGAATCTCTGCAGATGCGTATCAACTATATAGTACACGTTGTAAAAAAACGATTAAAAAAATTATTAATTGTTTACTTAACCCATATGTTACTAATTTAATTTAAAAAAAATCAAAATTCTTCTTTTAAATGATTCATTATACTTTATTTTGATAATATATACACTTATAATTTTCGTTTTCTATTATTTGATTTTGAAATATTTTGAAAAAATGTGGGTCCTTTCAAAAGGCCACTAGTAAAATAAGTTAAATAAGTTTATTAAATTGTTAAGTCTATTAAATATTATAACATACAAATGGAGATACAAATAACTGATTTATTTTTAAAAAATCAGTCTGGTTGAAGATAAACAACTAGAAAATGATTCAAAACCTAATCTGATTTGCATGAAGTATTTTTTATTTTAAATATTTCTCAGACGATCCATGTATTCATTAATTGTTTCAACCCATTTCTGGTTGTTGATCATAAATGGTCGTTATTCATTGGTGTTTGAGATAGGTATTTAAATTTTCTGACAAATGAACGTCGTGCAATTTCATTTTGTAGAGTTTGTCAAATTTTCAGGCATCCGACACTCCAATTATCAGAGCAACGTAAAAATATACAAATTCAGAATTATAGTAAAATCATTTTTATCTACTTTTTGCAGCAGAACATCTTTTGATCCATCCTTCAGAAATATTTTAATGTTTTTCATTGTAAATGTACTTGACTTTTTTGCTTAGTATCCAACGTTATTTCTCTTTATAAACGCCAAAAGTTTTCCAGCTTTAGATATATTAACTCTTTTTTGATATTTTGCTAAAGGAAGCTTTTTAGTTGTCGACAGAAATAAAACTCTTTCCACTTTTGTGTGTAATCCATAGAGTTGTAATAACTGCCATTTATTTATAAATAACATATAAATATAATATCTTTTCTTCTTGTTACTTTTAATATTTTTATAATTTTGTGGAAGAATTTTTTGGAATTTTTTTGGTAATTCTATGGGATAATTATAATTTGATTTTTACTTTATTTCAAAAAAAAACTAGACTTTATAAAATTATTAATTCTCAGTAAGGATTGCGCCATCCTTATTGTTCTATATCACGCTTTGTTATTACAGAAAATAATAAATATAAATCAGAATTAATATCATTTTAAGAAATTTAAATTATTCATATTATTAGGCAACATATCAATCAGCACATATAAGATTATTGTTATTAGTTTTATTAATATTATTTGCATTTTAATATGTTAATGTAATAAAACTTAATCAATAGTTTGCAATACACAGAAACAGAGGTTTGCAGCTTCACTGGATTTTCATGTGTAATAAAAGTTACTTGTTTGGAACTTTGTTATTAGATGGCAGCAGCATATAGTATTTTTGTAATATAGTTCGTTAATTAAAATCAGCTTTAATCAGATACAAGCACTGTATTATATTTTTTTAGGTAATAAATACATACAAAGACGATATATTAAAAACACTACCAGAATTATCTTATCTAGATAATACTGAAATTATAGAAGATGATAGAGAGTTAAATCCTCATGAAATCGAAACTACTAGTGCTATTATTTTTACCTGTCATAGGATTATTAACCTTCCTGCACCGCCCAAAGAGGTAAATTATTTTAAGTTGAAATTATTTCAATAAATTAATACATGCAAAATTGTGATTTTTAAAATTTTATTTCTTATATTTTAAAATACATCTAGTAGAAAATTATTTTAAATATATATTAAGTAATTTCATTAATTTCTCCATTTTATTAGAAAGGTATAATTCATACGTTTCAATTTGAAATAAGTATGCCCTTACTTGAAGAAGTAATTATTCCACCTGATAGCATGCCTTCACTAACAGAAGTTGATGTTAAAGATAATCATGATAAAAAAGCAAAAAAAGGTAAACCTGAAAAGAAATCAAAAGGAAGCTCAAATAAATCAAAGACGAGCGGTGCTACATCTATATATGACGGTCCTAATGAGTGGACGTCGAAACACAATTTAAACGCACTAAATACTTCATTTAAATCAGAAAGATTTGCTTGGTCGAAAATGATTCAGTTGCCTGAAGATGCAATTATTATAAAGTCTCAGAATGGAAATTTAACAGATATAAGGGATACTTTCAGAAGTAGTGTTAATATTAAACTTGTTTACTATAAGGTATTTATTTTATTTTTGTAATGTGGAAATTTTTACAATGATAATTTTATTATAGATTCTTCCGCCGCAAATTAAAAAGAAAGGTAAGAAAAAGGATAAAAAAGATAAGAAGGATAAAAAGAAAAATAAAGAGAGCAAAATTATTACCGAATTAATTGAAGCTGAGCCAACAGAGACCATACTTACAAAAATTACACTTGCAAATTTTTGGTGTGATTTGCATAGCATTAACTGGAGTGATCAATTTTTAGATTTTTACTGGGCACAACATTCAAAATGTCATAAGAAAGCTTTTTATGTAGACGGAAGTCTTAGGGTTAGTTAATTTTTACATTAATTGAATATTTGATCATTTTAAATATATTTCCACAGGCTATGCAATATAAATCTGCAGGCGATAAAAAGAAAGGAAAGGATTCTGAAAAAAGTTCAGAGCGACAAAATACTGGTGATTTAAAAAATAAAATATCCTCAGTGTTACCATTACCTAATATATTTACAATTCAAGTGGGGATTGGGCTTCAAAGAGATTACATTCAATGAAATATAATTAGTATGTGTTGTTTGTACATAAATTGAAGTTATTGAACAAAAAATGTCGTTTATCAATTAATTATTTATCAATTTTACAAATATGGCAAGTAATAAAAAAATATTTATATGTTTATAAATTGTTTTCAATAAAATCTGATTATTTATGTATTAGTCTAATTGAACCATTTAGTTAATTGACATCTTCCTTTACACTTATGTATAAATTATTCTTGATAGTATAATAGTATGCGGTATGATATAAGATATCAGTTATATCGTGTAAGTGTGAAGTGAATTATGGTTGACAGGAGACCTTCCGTGCTCTCATTGAAAGGAGATATACGTGGAAATTGGGCAAGCAAAACCGAATTTCTGTTATCATGTTTAGGTTATGCAATTGGTATTGGAAATGTGTGGAGGTTTCCATATCTATGCTACAGGAATGGAGGAGGTCTGTTAATAAAAAAGATGAAATAAACAAAATAAATTTTTCTTTTTATTTTAGGTGCATTTCTGGTTCCGTATTTGATTATGTTAATATTTTGTGGAGTTCCTCTATTTTTTATGGAAACATCATTAGGTCAATTTAGTAGTACTGGTTGTATTACAATGTTTAGAATATCGCCGTTATTTAAAGGTTAGAAAAAATTAATCAGCATAAGTTTTTCAAAGTTTATTGATATAAATATTTATATTGATAAAATTTGTTTTACGTTTCTTTTTTAGGTGCGGGATATGCAATAGTAATAGTTAATATTATTTGCACATCTTATTATAATGTGATTATTTCATATCCATTGGCTTTTATTATGATTTTATTTAGATCTCAATTACCTTGGACTGATTGTAATAACTCTTGGAATACTGAATACTGCCTTAAGGTAATTTTAATCTTTATTTTTTTTTTCGTCCTTGATTATATTTTTGTTAGGGTAGATGATAAAATAAGACACAATATTGTAGATGCAATATTAATTATCTCATTAACATATTGTATACGTATCGAAAGCCTTCCTTTGAATCCATTTGAATGTTTATACATTGATCTCTTTAGCATTGAAAAAATAAGAAGCAACTATTTAATCTACAATATTATGTTCTATTTCATCGTCTACTCTAACAAATAAAAATTAATCTTTCTTGTTTAAATATCTGTTTAAATATGTAGAATAAGTAATACTTAATAATTATATCATAAAAGTAATAAGTCAATGTTTGAAGTCATATTTGATCTGAAATTAATAAAATATTAAAATTCCACTAAGATATAAAATATATATTTTATTCAACTAATCTGATCTACAAATCAAATGAGCCAAATAATTAATAGAATACGAAATGTGTACTATACTAGTACAAACATCATAGATAATTAAATTTACCAGAGTGTGCCATGCCCATATGTTATAATATAATATTGACCCAGTCAACAGTTTAGTAACAAGAAAATGTTGGTCCCAATATTCTTAGTCAAAAACATTAATAGTATAGATCAGAGCTTTTTCACATTTATAAAAGTAGACTTATAGCTAACAAAAACATAAACTGTTAATCGTCATTTAAACTAAATATGTTTGTGTAAAGTGCTCATTTTTCACTAGCCACACGTATTTGTATTGTCCAAGACATTTATTTCACTCAAATCACTAAATAAATATAAATTTATTGACAAAATTTTTTGTAAGATTCTATTGTTATCATGATTGCGATAATTAGCCAGCCCGTTAAATAATATGTCTTGCGTAATTTAGTTACTTAATTTATTTTGATTTATTTTTATGTATATGTATTAAGCAGGTCGATCTGATTAATTAAAAATTTGGAATGCAACCACTAAATTAAAAAAATATATTTTTTATGATTCAGTGTTGGTAAGTTCATGAATGTGTGTACAGAGTATAACTATCAGCCAGGTCAATCTGATTAAGCAAATAAATTTATTATTGGTTATTAATACTTTGTATCTGGCTTTTAAACTATGGTATAAAGTTAATGTTATAAATTACATTTACCGAAATAATAAATAATATTTTCTTTGTAGCTGGGAAAGGATGATCTGTTTTTAAATGGAAACGACTCCATCAAGTATAAAACACCGGCTGATGAATTTTTTCAGTAAGTATGTTTTACAATTGGCAATAATAGTAATATAAAAGATAAAGCAAGTAGGGTAACGCTTTTTACTGATCGGAGGCAATAGTGTATAGACTGAGCATAGTATTTCTGCAGATCAGCAATTCCTTGTGGCTCAAACTAGATACACTAGTTTTATACAATACTAATAATAAATTTAAAAATAATTTTGTTTAGTGTATAAAAACATTACAAAGAAAACTTGTATAAAATTTAAATTATAAATCAAGATGGCACTGCCCAAAAAGCACGACAAATTATATAAGTCAATCGAATAAAAAAATTTCACTGTTTTTTTCACAAAATTTCCATTCTTTCCATTTGTTCCTCGTTCATCTTGCTACAGTTTTTAACATATTATGTTATATGTGCCTTTCCACACAACCTGCAAACTTTTTCTCTTCCCTCATCCAAAATTTTGATACATTTTTCTTATTTACATACCAATTTTTTTTAAAACCTATGTACCTATTCACAATGTATACAACGCATAAAATATAAAGTTGTACATATGAGACATGTCACATGCATATTGCAATGTGCATACGAAATTTTTATTTTTATGATTGTTTTATCTACAGCGTAAGATTTGACACCAAATTAATTCATATATAACTTAAAAAGATTGTTGTTTTGTAACGATTTTAAGCAAAATCCCGATGTGCTTGACTTGGTAATGGTCTGGCTTAGCTTGTGCATTTAATTCTTTAAAGTAACCACTTGACCTATATCTATTACTTTCTTTTGGCACTATGCTCTTTACATAGATTATGTGTAGGATAACCAACAACTCTGGGATATTTTATCTACTCCAAGTTTGAACTTGGCTTCAAATTCCTTTTCAATTGCCTTTATTTTGTCGAGGTTAGTAAAGGACCTATTGTTGTTTTAATATAAAGCTAAGCTGTTTTAAAATCTTTGTAAACTTTGCTAAGACTTTGTAAAAGTATGTCGATTTTGATTGACTGGAGTTTTATTATTTATTGCTTTTTCATTTTGCCAAAAATGGAGATACAATGTTAGTTTTTCAAAATCTTTCCATTGTTGCGTTTCTCTAGAACAGGCAAGATTCTTTGTTGCGTTATTGATTATATGAGGCTGATTTATGTTGGCATAATCTCAAACTTTAATGAAATTTATCTACGAAATAAGAATGTCTTAAAGATTGTACAAATAAAATTTGAACTTTAAAATATTTTATCATATTTCTATAATTCTTTTTGTACCTAGTCACGTATTTTACTTCCAGTTGTCTTCCAGTTGTTTCATTTCATGTTATCTTTCATTTGCTCTTATTCCTTCTGCCTTTATATTAGCATACGCATTTTTATTATAATAGTTTTTACTGTTTACTTTCATTTTTTTTTAACTTTTCATACTTTTCTCCTTATACTCTCTTATAGGATATGCACTGTTTCTCTCCTCGCCTCTCTCTCCCTCTTTCTCTCTCTCTTTCTCTCTTTCACTTTCTCTCTCTCTCTCTCTCTCTCTGTGTCTTTCTTTTTGGAATCTCTTCAAACTTATGGCAACAAAGTTTGAAGAGAGACCTGTTTTCGTCTTATTTTGTCTATTTTTATCAGTACTTTACATAAATCGTTTCCAACTTCAAAGTTGTTACGTTTCAAGTAACACTAGCTCTTTATGAAACTATTAAACATCATATGTTTATTTTTATACTTTCAAATTTTATTTCACTTGTTTGTTTTTCAAGCTGCATTTTTCTTTTTCCTCGTCTCTCTCTCTCTCTCTCTCTTTCTCTCTTGGCTTCTCTTCAAACTTTATTGCCAGTTTTCTTGTTTTTGTCTTATTTTGTCTATTTTATCAGTATTTTGCATAAATCGACTCCAACTTCATAGCTGTTACGATCCGCGTAGCATTAGCTCTTTATAAAACTGTTAAACGTCATATGTTTATTTTTATACTTTTAAACTTTATTTCACGTCTACGTTTCCCATACTTCCTACCACTTTGTTTGTTTTTGAAGCTAGTTTAATTGTAAGTTTATTTTCACTATTATTTGCTTAAAGCTTAAATATTTAAACATTTTTACTTTGTCAATTCTTTACAATTCTTATTTTCAGTTTTCCATTTTCTAAATATATCTTTTTTGTTTTCCTCACATACTTTTCCTCTTTTTTAAGTTTTTTATTGTGCAGCGTGTAATATTTATATTATTTTTCTAACCCTGTATTTTTTTTTCTTATGCGACTATTCTCTTTTGCCTTCTTGCTGCACAAAATTTTGTGCTGTTTTTACGCACTTTGGCAGTTGTTTTGTCGAATTATTTCATGTTAATCTTTTTAGTGTTTTCCTAGCTTCTCGTTTATTTTGCCTGTATTTATTTTATTATTTATATTATTTCTTCTAATTTCTATATTCCGTCTTTTACGCTTGTTTCTTTTTATTTAACTTTAATTTATAGCTTTTAATATATCGTATCATACTTTTGTTTTGTATTGTTTGTATAATAAAGTTTGGTATTTTGTTTGTCTTTCCTTTCTTTTTTGTTTCTTTTGTTTCTGTAAATATAGCGCTAATAGTTGATAGTCAGATTCAATCTTTGCCTCTATTTTGAATTGCTCTAT
Organism: Tachinus sp. AB-2021; assembly: GCA_030264575.1. NCBI lineage: Eukaryota > Metazoa > Arthropoda > Insecta > Coleoptera > Staphylinidae > Tachinus > Tachinus sp. AB-2021. The sequence goes on along the minus strand of JARJEC010149209.1, from coordinate 7,955 downwards.
TTCTTGTAAAATTTTATCATTTATCAACAATTATACAAAAACTGATTTTTCAATTTACTCGGTAAAATTTGATAAGAAACACTTCTTGTACAAATCAAGTTTGTTTGTTTGTTTTATTAGTTTGTCATATATGATATGTACCGGCAGTATTATATAAGATTATTTTTTGTTTTGTAAATCTAATTATCTTCTATTGCTCTGTAAATAATAGATTCAGCAATTGCTTGGGTGGTATTTTTCATATTTTGTTTTTATATGTGGCTAGATAATCTATTGTAGTGGCACTGACATAATTGGTTTTGGAGTATTTTTTGTATTCTTGTAGGGGTCATTTAAAGTTTTTTAATATTATCCGAGTTTCATTTGTTAATGTTTAAGTCTCCACTAACTATTTGCTAACTACCTATTATGTACAAATGTTTATTTTAGAACCTTTATGTCTCTCCAGATGGGATTTACACTTGGTGCGCTTGTTTATAAACTATAATATATATTTTTTTAAATTATTTATACCTATTGTAGTCTCGATCTGAAGACATACTGTATATGTTAGTAATCTTTGTATTGCCTATTGCAATAGTGTACACTCAAAGCGTAGCTCAATTGAAAGGTTTGTTATATCCCACAGTGGTTTACTATTGTTAATTAGTTGAGTTTGCACATAAATAGCAACACTCTGTGATTATAGTTTTGACGACAGAATGAATTTAACTATGTGTAATATGATAGCTTACAACAGGACAATTAATCGATTCATGTATCCAAATGTTGACAATCATTTGCATTTCCAAACATTACACATACTGCACAAATATACTACTTGTTATTTTCTATAATTTTATTTTGATTATTAAATACTTTTGTATAATTGTCTTTTGTACTAAACACGCTACTTTAAAAGTTATTGAAAATTTTGATACCGTAGTTAAAACTGGTTTACTAATTTCTAATATTTTATTTTGAAATGACATTAAGAAAAACCTTGCTTCTGTTTGTTATCAATCGTTAAAGGATTATTGAAATAATACAATTTTTAGAGTTTTATATGTTTTTATTATAATTTAAATGAATTATTTAATAAGTTCCTGGGGCTGGGGCAGTATTGATGTGGTGGCTTGCGGTGAATGGACCTTCTGGGTGTGGGGCAATATGGAGAGAACCACGGGTTTGAGCTACATATCTAAATGAATAATTGCAAACATTAGTATATGTAATAGAGTAATAGATTAATAATTTTACTTACCCGGATTGGATTGGAGCTACGGCAGCAACTGGGGCAGCATAAGCGTGGGCAACTGGGGCAGCATAGGCTAATGGGGAAGCATAAGCATGGGCCAATGGAGCGGCATAGGCACCAGCATAAGCTCCAGCATATGGGTAAGCAGAGTAAGCCAATGGATTATAGGCGGAGTAAGCACCTGGTACTACTAATCCAGCTGATGCTACAGCGACGATGGCAAACAGAGCTACGATGCACTAGTAAACAAAAAATATTTAAATTAATTTTATACACTTAAATTAATTGAAATGAACGATATAATTTGTTATTGCAAATATAAATACTCCTTTTTGATAGCAGCCTCACACTACATAAGAAGTTGAAATAATATATTTTTATTACATTTATAAAATTATACAGATATGAGATGCTATTTTCAGAAATTATTTATTTTTAATTATTTACAATATAAATTTATTTAATTTTCCAAATAAAATACTCTTACATTAACCATTAAACTTTAATCGATATAATTTAATTGAACAATATTTACCTTCATGGTTTTGATTTGTTTATTGCTTCTTCGGTGATGTCGAAAATGCGATGCTGACTGAATTCTGATCAAGAGCTTATATACCAAATTATTAAAAAAATATTAATACTCTCACTCCACAATTAGGCAGGTTTATAATAACGATAACCTTGAAAGACAACAAACTTGTGTGTATTGTTTGGTCTTTAAGAATTGCACTGTATAAATTATTATATTGAGATTCCGCATACGCCCTACAGTATGGAAATTAACATAATGTTTAAAACACCATATAAAAAATAGTTTATTACTAACATTTATGTAAATGTATCAATTATTGATGTTTGTTTTAATAAAAGTTATTTAAATTAAATTAATTAAATGTTGCTCATTGCTACTTGTATTATGTTGGTAATTCTTAATTAAATAGATTATTATTAATAATACATATTATTTAATTATGAACATTCAGTTTCTCAACTAAAAACCTAATTATTAGACATTTCCGAAATATATCAAATTTGTTTAGGAAGTATTAATTATATTAAAAGCATGTGTTTAGTAAGTGGGTTTACCATTTTAATTTTACGAATTAAAAAGTTACGTATTAAAATTAATTTGCGAATACAAAATATTTCTTATAATTAAATAGCTGACAAATACAATGGGAATTCTAACAATAAAATTATGAAAAGTTATTTCATTTGAAATTATATTTCTTCAAACATATTATTGAAATGTATAGCTGGCCAAATTACATAAACTAATCGTCATTTTTGCAGTTTTAATTTGTTTTGTGTCTATTTTGAATATTTTATTTTACATATTTCGCTTGTACTTCCTTTTTTTTAATAGTAATCCAGTAAAATGTGCTAAAATTCAAAAACTTTTCTAGCAATTTTTCTTCATAAACGTCCTGCATGCAAAAAAACATATACATTTTGTTTACGACTTGGTGCAACATTGGCAATATGAAGATATATCCATTTTTCACGTGTTTTAGCCAAAATCTTAAAAAGTATCTCAAAATATAATCAATTTTTCTAAAAAAATTTCAAATAAAAGTTGTTTAGATTTAATTTTCTATAAAAAAATTTATTTATCGGAATTTTTGGTTATCCGCGTGAGTTTTACGTAAAAGCAGGAAACCCAAATATATAATACATCACGGATTATTTGAAAAATTATAATTTAAAATATAAAATAACAGTTGTATATGCAACTTTTAGCTAAATGATGAAAATTTTATATATTTTATCCACATTAGGCATAATCCATGATTTTTTATTATTATATATTAACATTCTTTTCCCGCTTTTACAAAAAACGGGTAGAAATTCAAACAATTTTTATAGAAATTTAATTTAAAACAACTTTTATTTGAAACATTTTTTGAAAAAATAAATACTTTTTGAGATATTTAAAGGTTTTGACTGAAAGACGCATCTTCTTATTGCCTTGTTGCTGGTGTCATGTGTTTTCTGACACTTAACCTACACTTTTACGATGAAAAATCTCTGCTCTACTCAAGATAAAACCACATTTGGTAAAAAATTTTATAAAATCTTTTCCATTTAATAATAATAATTCAATTGTTTGTATTACGGAAAATGTTCCGATTCCACATCCAATCGAAGCTACACTATTGTTTACTCGTGAAAACGAAATTGATAATATATAATTAATATTATAAATTACACATATTTTTTAAGCCAAATATAATAACACATTAACCTTTTATTTAAAAATAGCTTGAAAATTATTATTTTAAAGCGTTCTAAAAAATCAATTTACAATAGTGTAAATCATTATATCAGTAACGCCAAATTTACTGCCGTAAATCAATACAATATCAACGCCAAATTGATTTTGTTGTTGTTTTAATTTTAATCACCCCGTATAATAATAATATCATTGGCCAAAATATAATTTTGTAAAACTAATTTATTTAGATTATGACAATATTGGTATAAAATATAAAATTATCAGTATTTTTATCAGAAGAATGTATTAAATATTTTTACTGTCATCATATTACATTAATAATCAATAATATTACAACAAAATAGGAAATTTAAAATAGATATTTTGCAATTCTATTACGAGTATGCCAGATGTGACTGTGAAATCAATACTTCGAATTGGAAGAGCACATATCCAATATGTGTGCTAACTAAAATTGCGATTATGTTAAAAATAGGGAAACCTCCATGCTAAATGCTTTGACGTTAATATCAAAAATAGAAAATGCAGCAACGTTACGTTGCAATATGTTATATACTTTCTAATTGAACTGTCACTAAAACATAATATATATTCGTGTCTATGCGAAAAGTAAGCTTTGATTGACCGCAACTTTGTTTATTTTGTTATTACTCAAATATAAAATGCACGAATTTCCATGTAAAATATAAGTCTGTACTATTTATTATCTGTATTTTGTCCTACAAGTTAACTTATATAAATATATAGCCTCAATCTTTAGTGTTAATTTGTTAAATAGTTAGTATACATTATAAAGATTGTGTAGTTCTAGCGAATTTCAATCCAAATTGAGTCAGATTTTTTGTTATAATTGAAGCTCAATTTTTCTGCCGGAAATTTTAAATTGCACTTCTCAAGTCCCAGAAAATACTCAAAATTCTTTAAAATACTTCCTATTAAAGAAACGTTGTTTTGAAAACGCCATTTCTGCATTTTTTAAATATGGCACTATTTAATTACACACAATAGAACATTAAGCAATTTTTATTTTCATAAATAGTTTGGACTTTTATTGCCAAAATTTTCCTCAAGTTTAGTCACTCGTGTAAAATGCCCATTGCGGATGAACATATTACAATATACCTATACCATTGTATGTTTTCAGAAGAAAAAACAAGCCGTTATTGATTCTATTCAAATAGCCAATTCATCTTTGAGCAGGACTTTTAATAAACCTATCCACTTTACCACATTATCTTTTAATAATAAATTTGTATTTTGTATTGTATTTTTGGTCAACTAAGAGCACACATTTTTCAGTTTGCTCTAGATGTTCTATTTTTGCGGATTTATTTATCTTTCAATATACAATAATATTTTTATTATTTCATAAGGATGGTTTCGACCTCTACTATGTGGAATTTCTTTATTAGAAATAAAATAAAACAAATTTATATTTTAATTATTTATTACCTTACCTTCTTGTCTTGCCTGTTGCTTGTAAATATAAGTAAAAATGGTTTTGGTTTATTTAATCACTCCTCGTTTTCAACGGGAGTATTGCATTCAAGTAATTTAAACTCTAAATAGCATCAAATCATATAACCATAAATATTAAACTACAATTGCTGTTATAAATTCTACTGTAGTTGAATATTGAATGGTGGTAGCCTTTACAATGTGATATTGCATTTTTATAAATAAAACAACTTTTTATATATCTTATCACGAAAAATATTTATTAAATTGAGAAATTACCTGTTCATCATCATACGATGATAGAAACAAATATCAGTTCTATCGCCGTATGATGATGACCAGGTAATTGGTCGAAACTAGTCCGATTTAATAAATATTTTCGTGATAAAATATATAAAAAGTTGTTTTAATTATTATGTTTTACTTTAGTTTGTTATTAAAGAAAAGGAAAGCGTTGAGTAGAAACATTTGGTAAAGATTAAATTTTTAATACTTTTTATTGTAATATTAACTTAATTAATAAGTTCCTGGAGCTGGAGCAGTGTTAATATGATGGCTGGCGGTGAATGGGCCTTCTGGGTGTGGAGCAATATGAAGAGATCCGCGAGTTTGGGCAACATATCTAAATAAATATTTACATAAATTAATATAAATCAATAGCATTAATGATACTAAACGTTGTTTTGATTAAAAAAATTATTCCAAAAAACTAGTTTGTTATTGATTATAATTTTCATAGTTAAAAAAATTCTGAATGAATCATTATTAGAATATTATAATTAATAAGTAGATTATAATTACAAAATTTTATTAAAAAATCTAACGGATTCTGTTTACTAACGTAATATAATTGTATCACATACCCAGATTGGATCGGTACTGCGGCGGCTACTGGGGCAGCATATGCTATTGGAGAAGCATAAGTATGGGCTATTGGGGCGGCATAAGCTCCAGCATAAGTACCAGCGTAGGGGTAAACAGAGTAAGCTAATGGATTGTAAGCGGAATAAGCACCCGGTACTACTAATCCGGCTGAAGCTGCGGCGACGATGGCAAACAGAGCTACGATGTACTAAGATATAAAATATAAATAAAATCAATCAAAATTACAATTATTTTATATATGTATATAATTTTCTAAATATTTTAATGAATTGTATTATATAATATATAATTTTATTTTATTTCATTTTGTAAGAATAATTTAATTTTTTTATTATAATTTGTTTGATAATATGTTATCTCACCTTCATGTTGAATTGATTGTTACTTCCTCTAACCGAAGAAAAGGTGATATTGATAAGTGAGGGCGTGATGTTTATATTGTCGTAGAAATAAAATCGCATGCACGCACAGTCGTTATAAAAAATGTTACCTTGAGCGAATCTTGATTTGGCGATTTATTGAAATTTAAATATGTGCACCAATTGATTGGTCCCAAATACAATTCCGCATAGGCGACATGCAAGGAGTGTCATTTTTTTTTCAAAATTATCACATATGTTCTTGACATCTATAAAAACTTAACTAAAGATATTAAGTTAAATTCATTCTGTTTTATTGAATATAAAAATAACATCAGTTGAAGTGTCATCTGTTTATTTTGTAGGATAATTTCAATTTAGGTTTAAAGTTTTGCTACACCACAATGTTGGCTAAAATTACTGATAATAAATTTGATTTAGTAGACATAATGAGAAACCGTTTAAGTTTAGCGTAAAAATAAATTTTTGAGTGATCGCGAGTTGGGGGTTGCGGTCGCTGATCAACAGCGTGGGTAGCAGGTCATACTTAATAATTTATAGTGTGAATGATTTAAGTAGTAGTAAAATTTAATAAAAACATATAGTTGTAATTAAAGTAGTAATGAAAATTAAAAAAAATATAGTTATAAAGTTTTATTTCTGGTATATGATCAAAGCACACAAGCCATTTTTTAAAATACTTTTAGAAAATTTGATTTGTTTATTTTAATATAAAAAAACCACTGCAAATATCAAAATTTTTAAACTTGAGGTAAATCTAGTAATAATAATTATACAGTTGATAACAGAAATTTTGCACGAAATAGAAATCATGATTAGTTATAGTGAAAAGTTTATAACCTCTAGGAAACAAATGCTGCAATTCTACTAAATAGCACTGATTGACATAAATCATGTCGCATGTTGGCAGCTAATACTGTTTCAGGTAGCCTCAGTTTTTTTTTGTAATACGGTAATATTTATAACAAGTAATACTAATAACTAGTACTACGGCATTGAAAGCAATGAGTTTGGTAGGACCTCAAATCATGAAGTTAATAAAAGATCCGGTATTTGAAGATAGATTGAAAGGTTTAGAAAAACCAGCGTGGAAATCTTTTAAGAATGTTATTGCAAATTGTGTGGCTAACCATAAGAGAAAGAGAACTACAGAGTGTTGTTTAGCAAAATGTTGTTGGAATATCAAGCATTGGGTTGCAACATGGCAATAAAGAAATCATTAATTTTTAGGCTCAAACCTGGTTTTTTTTCCTGAAAATTTGTAGGCTGTGATTGATGAGCACGAAAAAGACTTTATCCGAACATTTCTAAGATGGAAAAATATTACCAGAATAAATGGAATATGCTGGCAAATTACTCTTAAAAAATCAAAAGCGACTAAGCAGGAGCTACATTTGCTAGAATATGTTAGATTGTAACTTTATTAAAAAAGGTTTTTACAATTATGGTTTATGTCATTGTTTTTTTAAATATTTTAATATTTATTATTTAAGAGCATAAAATTCATTTTGTTTTAATATATGTGTTTAATGCCAACCATCTATTAAAGAAAACTATCATAAAAGTCTTTGTGGCACAACTAAGTTACAATTTTGTTTACTAGTATACTTAGTCATAATAATAAAATTAGCAAATACGTAAAATGATGTAAAGTTTGTAACACTGCCTGTTTTGGTAAATGTCAACTTAATGGATAATATGTAATTTTACATTAATTTTAGCAGTATTGAATAATCTATTACCATCAATTAATCTT
>JARJEC010149164.1:0-12042 GCA_030264575.1 Tachinus sp. AB-2021 | reverse complement strand
TATGTATGCTATTTTGAATGAGGCCTGGGACAGTGGAGCTAGTTCTAGCAAGGACACTGCGCCCTCGGACACCCATCCAAGCACGGACCACGGCATAAGCTGCTTACCTATACGTATCTATGTTAATCGTATATATCCATTCTGCCGTACTGCCGACTAAGTTATAACATTATTATAATAATTCGTTTTGATTGGTTAAGTTGGCAAAACGCGGTGGTAATTTTTTTTTCAAAAATCGCCATAAAGGACCTCGATTTGAACAGAATAACAAATGAAGAAAGGTAGTGGATGAATTTTATAGTAATTTAACCCTACAAATTGAATTTAATTAGTTTCAAATCGATATTTCAATACCGAGCTTATAAAAACGCACGGCAAATGTCAAAAAAAGAAATTTTGTCAATTTACAAGAAAACAATGAAATTTATAACAAATTTTAGATAAACAAATTTACAGATCTTTAAAATCTACAAGTTTTGGTTTTTATTTCATTAAAAAAATTCAAAACACAAAAAGATACGAATTTATTACTTTTATTCCTATAGGAGAAAATAAAAACCAATAGATGGCGCTTTTGAGATGGCGAAAAACAAAACCCACGTGATCAGTGTCAGTCACTGTCAAAATCCGCGAAATATAACTAAAAATTGTATAAAATCGGGACAAGCAAACATGTCGAACAGACCAAACAGATTCATCTTTAGTTTTATACTATCCTAGACCGACAAATGCCAACATTCTACTTATCCTAATGAATGATTATTTTTAACGTAAAGAACTAACTGATGGCGGTAATATATTGTTGGGGGAAAAGTTTTAGTACGACCCTAGAGTTTTCTATTTATTGTTGATCTTATAAATAATCGAATACAATTTGCTTGCAAATCTTTATTAAGTTTTATCTTATTTATCCTATAAAACTTTATAGTTACTATTTATTTAAATAAATTAAATAAATAATATAATTAATGAACAATTATATTATAAAATTGTATATAATTATACCGCAAATTAACGAAATATCCAGTGAGAAACTAGCAATTTCTATTTCATTTAGTGTGCCTGCTAATTTGAAACAATGGGACACCGCACCAGGGAACGCATTTACGGCAATTTCTACACTAGACTTGTTTACTTTCATTTGACACTGAGCGTATGCTTCCAATGTACGGACGGTCAAGTTGGCCATAATCGATATAATTGGTCAAAGTATAGTGGAAGCATAAGAACAACCATATTGACCAAAAGAAAAAAAATACAAATCCTCATAATGTTTAGACACGTAAATAGGAAGCGCGCACAGCAAGATGTATGCAATTTATTTTTAACAAAATTATTATTTCAGTTACTACACAATAATATATTACTGCAGCTTAAATCAATAATTATATATAATAAAAAAGCATCGTATATACCTACTAAGGTTGCTGGGAATTCTCGGAACAAAATTACTGGGAATTTTGTAAAAACATTCAGTCTCAATTCCCGGACATTATGTTTCTCGACTCGAGAAATTTCAAAATTAAAAATTGTAAAAAGTATTTAAAATATTTTGGTTATCAGAATAAAAAACGTAATAATTACACTTTTAGACGATAATCTCATCTTAGAGTTTAACAATCAAAAGAGAAATAGTAAATACTTATTGCAGAAAATTTCAAAAGTTTACTTTGTCATTAGATGAATAGACTACTAGTATTTTACTACTATTTAATTTGTATATAATATACAAAATATTGAATCACCTACAAAACAGAATAAAGATAAATTGCAAAAAAAGTATCTCAAAATAGTATCAGCAAGTTAGATTTTCTATCTTCATAAAACCAACAAACTATATCTCCATAAATCCAACAAACAACAGAACATTTTCTGTAACACAAAATTTTGATACAAAATTTAGAAATAAACTTTCAGAGAGTCATTAAATGCAATGAGTTATTTGAAAGCATATCTATAATTAAAATTTATATTTTCTATTTTAATTTATTTTTTATATTGTTATGTTCAAGCAATAGTTTATATTAGTATTTACACTATTTTTTTAATATCTCGAGTCCTGGGAATTCCCGGGAATGCCCAAAACGTTTGTCTCGTGTCCCGGGAATCAAAAATATCACTGAGCAACCCTAATACCTACGGGTGAAACATAACCCTCTAAAATTTAAACTCCTTTCCTCAAGACATATAAGACATATCCCAAGCAACAACAAAATTAACGAGCAACGTTGGGAATCAACGAAAATTAACACTTGTTAAAAATAGAAAATATTAAAAATTTTATACCCAACGTATACAGGGTGTCCAGAAATATCTCGAGAACAACAACATTTCGGATTAAATTTAAATAAATTACACTCATAACATTGCAAAAACGATTTAAAAATTACATAAAAATCCGTCCCCGCCCTTTCTTGGGGTGAGGGAGTTGCAACTTTGAAATCTGAAATAGGAACCGAATTTTTGAATGCAGATTCAGATTCTACTGGAAACAATAATAACTTTATATTTAACACTTTTCTTGTTCGTGACAGATGGCGCTGTAATCAACAAAAACAAAATTAAAAAGGGTGTTACAGTAAGCAAAGCGGTATATGCCTTGATTACAGTATTATGCAATAAGAAAAGTGTTAAATACAAAATTTACTTATTTTTTTGATATAATTATAACTCTTGCTCGTTCGACCTTTATTCAGTGTCGCATCTAAGATATTTATATGTGATTGTGTTTTGTCAACTTTGCTTTATGATATTGTTTCTTTTTTTTTCTATTTTCTTTCACCTACTTGGGATTTTATGTTTTATTCATTTTTATTTTTTCTTCCTAAAGGAAAAGTATGCATGTATGCATATATGCATCTAAGAACGACGACGGGACAAATTTTATTGATTATTTTACTCTAATTTAAATGCAAGCTTTTGATTGGCTTAGACATTCTTATACAAGCGAATTGATAATTGACAATTAATATAATTATCGTTTGTTTTTTGTTAGTGACGTTCATGATAATATTTATTAAAATTAAATCGGGCGTTGTGAGTAAAATTAAAATGTCATGTTAATGTTTTTAAATAAATAAAAGGTATTTGTCTTCTCGTCCTGAATATTTTGTAGGAAGTAGGTTCAATTATGACTAATTATTGACATCTTTACAGTACTTATAACTAACCTTGACTTAAAATTTAGGCTATAAATTATATCGATAAGAGGTTTAGACACAAAGTTATGAAGGTTTGAGTAATTGTAAAGAACAAGTAATTGGAATTTTGTACAACAGATTGCGGCGGTTGTAAATTAAAAAAATATTAATAATTTTTATTAAATCAATCACTATTTTATAATCATTTGAAGTAAAGTTGTATTTTGTTACATAAACTTAATTACAGTAAAGATAGTTCTTCCATTAAATATCTGCTACTGCCCATGAATGGGCGTAGTTCGTCTGTCAATATGTGTAGCGGTAGCAAAACTTATTTTAGCGCCGTCCATAGCATACGTAGTGTGCACGCTTTGTTTTCGAAAGGTTTTTTATTCAAATCTTTTTTAATTTATTTACTAGGTAAAAATATAATAAATTTTTCCTAATTATACCTAAATAAAATAAAGGTACATTGCTTAAAATTAGCCCGTTTATCATATTTTTTCGTATAATAAATTCTAGACACTAAATTCACCATTACAAAATTGTCCGTCTGTATATCTGTCTTCCACGCGGTAACTAGGATAAACAAAGCAAGATAACCTATTGCCATTACATTTTACATGAGACGTCAAAACGTGTTAAAATACTGTTTGTGTTAAAATAACTTGTTTTTTACGTTTGTAGTAATTGATACAGACACTTATTCAATTGTGACAAATCGTACAAAAAAACATCCTTAAAATGATTAATTATTACAAATAAATTTGACATTTTTTTACAATTACAATTTTCGAGTTTTATTAAATATTACAATATTATCAAATTCACTTTAAATAATACTAGCATATAACAAGTAAATAATAAATAATTGATCTAGTATCAATGATATTAGTATAACTCCGAAGAAGATAAATGTATTAAACAAAACTTTTCATATAGCATATACATGTATAAACAATAATATAAAATTTTCTTTGAATATGATAATGTAAACATACTTCATCTCTCTAGAGCTATAATATTACGAAAAAAGATTCTTCCTCTGTTTCTTCATATCTTAGTTTACAATGAGTATGACCAATTCATAACATATTTAGGACTTTACAATTATGTATATGTATAACTTTAAAGATGAAAGAAATATTTTTATTATATGCATAATTATAACAAAAATCATTTTAAATCTATATGAAGTTAAGAAAATATACAAATATTGCAAATAATATTTATTTATAAGAAAATTATAATTTATAATATTCAAATTTTTTAAGAAAATATGTTCAGTTTTTAATTACATAAATAAAAATTGCACTAAACTGACGTTTTCTAAAATGTACTAGGTACATTTATTTTGATATTATGTAAATGTATACTTACTCTAATTTTACTTCTAATTCTTAATTTAACACAATCAGCCTTGGTAAGAAAACTTTTATACTTGTACCCCCATTTGTCTGTTGATTCACATCTTTTTATGTAAAATTGTGGTGGGTAAGTATGGTACTCGTAGAAATCGTAGTTTTTCGGATTCGGATAATTTAGAATCATACCGAATTATGCACATGTCACCAAACTGAACACGATAACAAATTCACTAATTTATAAAAGAAATTTATTGAACAATTATGAAACGTGCAATTATAGTTTTACAATCAATAATACAATAAATTGTGTGATTAAAATGCATAAACACCGTCACAATTGTTGTAAATTAAACTTTCGTATTGTTTTCGTATCAAGAAGCACGCGAGAACTAAAATATTACAGCGCGGTTTTCTTTAAGGAACCCCCCTTAAGCACCGAGAATCAGCAGACTGTAAAAAGCCGGCTGCAAATGCACAACAACGTCAATGGTCTTATTAGTTTAACATCCACCCCTGCGATCTGTTTATGATATATTTTAATGAAATTGATCAATTTTTCATGATTTGAAAATGATTGAAATTAATTAAGTGACCTCTTTTCACGGCTGTGATAATTTTACACGGTTGTAGATGTGATAAAATCTCTATAACTGATGTTTTAAGCGTAAATATGTTAATTGTTAATTTAAGCGGTACTTTGGATGGCTTTATTTGTGAAAATGGATTGTTATCTTAAGTTTAAATTGTTGCTTTCTTTTTGCAAAACCATCAAAGCTCATAGTTAAACACGCATTCAAATCATTTAAATTTCTAATTGGTAGAATTAATTTAAAGTTCAAATATAAAAATTATCAGATTTTTTACTAAAATTTGCTGCCTGGCTCTGGCTCAAGCTGCAGAATATCTAAATGTCAAAGTGCTATTGTTAATTACTGCGGTATTTAAATATTAATATTTTCTAAGTAATATATTTTTACTTATCACATTTATTTCTTAAGTTGTACATCTCTGTTTTACTTAACTTAATATCTTATAGTGTTGATGATATATGATTGTATAATAATTAATAATTATTATAGCTGCAGAATATCTAAATATCAAAGTCCTATTGTTAATTATTGCAATACGTATCGTTACGGTATTTAAATATAAATATACTCTAAGTATTTAATATATTTTTAACTATCATATTTATTTCTTAAGTTGCATTTCTTTGTTTTATTTAACTTAATATCTTATAGTGTTCGTAATGATTGTATAATAATTAATCATTGTTATATACAATAAATCAACGTTTTACTTGTAGGGTATTCACACAGTGGTAGTTTACTATCGGCGTCGACAAGCTAGTTTCTTAAAAATAGGGTTGCCAGAAGCTAAATTTTTTTCGTAATGTATGGCGGTGACAAAACAAATACGATTACAGCTTATTATTGTTATATCGAAGATTGAGTTCATTAGTAGCTATATCTAAATAATATAGGGTTTCTTTTATTATTGGATTACTTCCTTATAATTTTAATAATGTTCTTGATCAATCTAATATTTAATACATCCTGTATTTTTTACTTCAATTAGTTTTCTGCAATGTCGAGTTTTATTTATTTGTGGTATAATTTAATAACTACCATTATTATTTTTATTGCGTATTTATTACCCGCCATAAAATCTGCTTGGTGCTCTTCAGACCTTTTTGAATTAAATATAGCAAATGACTGAGTTTTTTACATGCTATGGATTTCTAATTAATATGCATATTTGTGTGTTTACTTTGTTGTTAGAAAAAGCTCTATTATTCGAGTCAGATTGTAAAACTAACAACAGATCTATCAGACTCTCTTCACAGGGGGGTCAGGAACCAATCAATCGTACGAAAGAAGCAAAAGAAAATGTGTTGAGCATTCTTGCTGAGATTCGTAAGTTGAGACAAGTTTAGTCTACGTGTCTATGCATTTAAATATATGGTAACATTTTATATAGCTTAGAATAGATTGTCGGTTTTGCCAGTTGCCGTTGAAATTATTTCTATACGTGCGCTACGCAATATTTTGCCTCATAAGATAGATACAGTTTATGGCAACCCTATTTGTAATAATCTTGCTCGTCGGAGCTGATAGTAAGCCGCCACTTTGCGCGTACCCTAAGACAACAGTTCAGATTATTGCAGTGGGAATTGTAGCAAACAGTCAATTTGCGTGACAGTTGCTGGATAAAATTAAATATTTACATATAAATTTGTTAAAAGTTTTGAAGCAGAAGAGAATTTAAAAAACTATTTAAGAATGCATTCTGATGAATATATTCGTGCGTCAGACACAACCGTTGATACAATATTTTAAGTAGTTTCCGACCGAAACTCGTTTTTCCTCCAAAATAATTTACAAATTAAACGGTGAAACTTAAACTTCTATTAACATTTAAGTCTTTAGTTGTCTATCAAAACACGATTAAACAAATAAGACGAACATTTGCAAAACTCGCCTCTTACTACAAACAAAATAGTTTGGACAAACAATTATATGGCGGACAAAAATAATAAAAATTAACAGTCGTATTTGTATACAAAAACCCAAAATATACTAAGTCTATATTAAGCACTTGCAATACAAGAGGCCAATCAAATTGAAACGTAGAAAAACCCAAAATAAACCACACCACTTCACAGACATGCATTGTATTCGGGAATAGCATGGTATAACAACCTGGACTCAGAAGTAAAAGCTGGGACATCAAGCTCTTCAAAAAGAAAATAAAAATATAGATTCTCAATAAATCTTACATATAAAACGGAAATAAAGTAAAAAAGTAAAAATGTTTATGTCATACTTGCAACCTCGCCCACTAATTCACTTGCCTAAATTAAAATAAATAAATTGTAACACATTACGCGTTTTTTGTTAATGTATAGATACTCGTATTCAGCAAATAGAAAAACACACAAACAATATTGCCAAAAATTAACTAACTGACTAACACAAATAATAGTTTATGTGCTCTAAAAAATACTCATGTATATCTACAAATATAATATATATATATATATATATATATATATATATTAAAAAATGTAATTTAATAACTCTGTATTTGTTTATAAATAAATAACCAAACAAATAAATAAAAAACAAAAAATACGTTTCAAATGAATGATAAATGAAAAAAAAAATGCCACCAAAAACTAGAATGAGATAACAACAGAATAAGATTTTAAAAAATCACTTTTAAAACAATATTTTTAAATACAACAATAAATATTTTTAAATAAACATCATATTTTTGATCCATTGTAAAGTTTTAAAAGTAATTACCACGTCCGAGCCGAAGTTTTGACCTCTTTTTCGCCGAAACCGAAACTGTCTGAAACCAGCAAAAACGCCGAAACCAAAACTTTTGGTCGGTCACTAATTTTAAGGAAGCTCCGTTACGTACTTCTAGCGGTTTGTTTGACCGCCGCGTACTGCAAAGCATCAAACTTGTTTACTAACATTAGGATTTATCGGTACTGCAGCAGTATAAATTATACAGCATGCAGTACGAAATATCGTAACGTGTATGGTGGCGTTGTGATATCGATTCGCAATTTTTTCAGTATAGCCTTAACGCTTTCTTTATAAGTTAACTAGACCCTGCTCACGAGATAGGTTACACGTGATCAGTAAATTAATTTAAAATAACCAATTGCAAGAGAATTAATATTGTAGACGTACAACTAAATGGATATGCCAAAATGAACACTGTTCTAAAAGTAGACCACTTATTTTAAACAAAATCCCAAACAAAACACCAGAATGTATTAAGTGTTGTACTCAAACCAAGGAGATATTACCCAATGAAGAAGATATTGGCAATGTTATATACATAAAAGTGATCGAAGCAAATTTTATTTCATCTAACCAACACAATGTAAGGTCATGGATTGTAGGACGTATTGAAGACAGTAGAGTCAACATTGAAGATATTAAATTGGGAAACGAAGTTGACTTGATAGGAATTAGATCGACATCATATCTGGATGTATGGGGCTTGGAAAATGCAAGAAGTGAAGTAAACACAAATTTTAGAAATGTCGATAATTTAAGGATTAGATTTCAAAATAGTCCGTGGGCTTTTGTACAAGCACTGGCTGGTATAATAGGGCGTTCAATTTTGCCCAGTGATTGCTACATGCATTTAAGAATGGGTTTAATACTTAGGTATTTAAATATTTATTTATAACAACAATTGGAGGTCTTGCTGCAAGAAGTGTATAAACCACAATTTATATTTTAAATAATTGGAATTTTACATTGAATTAATTTGTGAGATACGTTAGTAGTTAGTAGTATTATAAACTTTATATATGTTTGCTTTCTGTATATAAACATGTACAATGCCTGTGTATACTAAGGCCAACGAAAGCGCGGAGCAACGAAAGCAGGTATAAACTAGTCACTTGACTGCTATTTTTTGTTGAATAAATGCAATATTACACACAACGCAGCATGTAGCCTAAACATCGACAGAAATGTGAGAATCAACAAACTGTACCATTTAAATAATTATTGCCCTTTGTGATTGCCCTATGTGCACGTTTTTACTACGTGATTTTCACTTTCAAACTATTTTTGTTTGTTGGCAAATTATAAAAATGTCAATTATTATTATAAAAAAAATAGATTGTGGCTTATAGTCTTCTTGTAAGCGATTTCTAATTATAACACTATATTTAGGTTTTTCTTATTAGTTTGGCAAGTACATGTGATGCCCCTCCGATTCCATTACTTATTGTATGTAAAGATGGCAACATTGCAGAATTAATGATGCAGGATGCAATGCAATTAGCCTCAAAATGTCTTCAAGCATCAAGTTTGACATGTTTAGGTCCAAAGGTAATTTTTTTGTATGTTAAAATATATAAATTTCATTTATATTATTTGTTAGGCAGAAGAGTGGCAGTCTGCAGGAACAATATTATTGGGATCGAAAGGTGTTCTGTATTTAGGAGAATGGGTGCTTGGAAATAAATATAAAGTGGTTAAAGATTCTATCGAATCTGGAATGGTTATGAATGGCAGTAACGGTGCATCGCTACCTTTAACTACAGCAATGTGGACTTATATACAAAATGAACCAAGAAACAGAAAATTACAAAATGAGCTTGAGACGTTAAAACAGTAATATATTTAAACAAGAAATTGCATTTTTATTATATTTATTTATTTATATTTTAGAGTTTTTGGATTTGCTTGGAATGCAGAGATTGATTCGAGTTTTGAAGAAGATGTTGTTGATTTAATGTTATCTACGCGTGTGGTAGGGAGTACTGACGATTTGCCGACGAATGAAGTTCAAGCATATATAAAATACGTACAAACCATATCTGTAGTACTATCAGATGGGGCTAATGATTTATTGCAAAAGTACTTTGTTTGTTCACGACAATGTCGAGGTAATTTGTTTTCTTTTTCATTTATATTTGTTTAAAGTAAAATAATGATAGGAAAAAGTTATATCTCCAATATCATAATTCAGTTTGGATCTGCTCCCAGTACTCTATTGATATTTAAAAATGTATTGTAACACACAATTTTGTATACATTCTGTCATATTAGTGCATAGCAGGCCGCGATTAAGTAGTAAAGTGTCGTAGTTAGGTTAATATTTGAATTGGTAATAATAATAATAATTATTATTATTATTATTATTATTATTTCCAACAGACAAAAAAATCCAATTTCAGGCAAATATCTACATATAAAATAAAAGAAACGATTCATGTGCTACAATAAAAATAGAAATAGTAATATAATTATTTTGACAATTAAATTATCTTTTCCACGATTACTTTCGTCTTGATAATAGTCAAAGTTGATCAAATACCCTTCCTTTGTGTTGAGACACCATATTTTGTAACCAAAACAAATATGTTTGTCACAAATAAACTGTTTGCATGCACCGCGGCCAAAGAACATGATAATTGATTGGGCAATTTGGGCATACGCAATTTTTTTGGACAGGCACAAAGTTTTCTACGTATTTTTATTTTATTTGATCTACACTGATTTTCATTAAAAAAACGAAACACACAGCGTTCTCCGCACATACGTCTGACTCTCCTAGGACAAATCACTTAGTGTAAACTACGCTTAAAACAAAACAAAACAAAAATCATACAGTTTACTATTGGAGTTATTAAACATTTGTGTTTCCTGAATAAAATTTCTAAAGTGAAGAATGCCGGTTTTGAATCTATATCCTTCAAATAATATATAAATTGACCAAAACAGAGTATCAAAAACTGGATTTAGAAAACTTTCCTCCACTCGTCCATTTGACCAATAAGTGGCCTTCTGTTACGTGTATTTATTTGAATATATTATTTTGTGACAATTTTATGTAACTGCACAGAATAACGACAATTGTAAAGTAATTTATAAAAGTTAACAAATTAAAAATTTTTAGGTACTTCGTTACCTCTAAAATCATTGGATCCTATAATTGCCTTAACAAAGGCACACGCTAGATTAAAACAATGCAATATTGCTAATAAAGAAGATGCTTTAGTTGCGATTGAATTCTGTGAAAAATCGCTCGACCCTCGTCTAGATATCCCACTACCACCTGTGAATACCTGGGAATTTCAGGAATGGTTAGAAGAGCATTTTTTATCAACAATAATTGATTTAAATTCTATGGATGTTTTCTAACTATCATTATCAAAGAAAACTACTGTTATATATTATATTTCTTATATTAAGTTAATATTAGTTTTAAATTTAAATAATTAAATGTTCTGTTTTAAACTATTATTGACAAATTTCTTCATGTACAGTGATCACAAGTCTGGATTTTCTCGCACGCGTTTGGTTTTTACACTTTATGTTGGCATTAAAAAGTCATTTTTAAAAATATTTGAGAAAACTCTTGAATTGTCAATTAATAAAAACAAATTCGGTTTATTGGAGTGATATTTTTATAGCATGTAAATCCTATAAACTTTAAGAAGTAACAATTTGCGGGATTAACGTTATTATCAGGTCTACAGACAATAAAAGCTTTATAAAAATAGAAATATAAGATGCACGTATAATTAAGAATTGGTAAAAATTAGAAAATCGGATTGGGGAGATATATTACAGACCGTTTAGTGGTAGAACATGAAGGAAAATGCATCAAATGAGTCAAATATAGTAAGTTTTTACTGAATTTTATTAATTTATAAAGTAGAAACTATATTAAAGTTTAAACAAATAACTATGTATTATATTATAATATCTCCACTATGTTAAATCATCATTCTATATTGCTAATTAACGCGAGGCAGCGTCCAAAAATAATTTAGCAACGTTGTCTTTTAGTAAATAATTTTGCGCTGATGTCAAATTAACCAGACCCATTGCTCTGCGATTATTTTGCCAAGATTCAGGAATAATTTGTCTCGTTTGATGATTCTCTATGTTCCTTTTTATTGGATTTATTACACCATTTGTATTAAATTATGCAAAGCACAACTAACTTTTACCAATGTTACTATTGCATTTGTAGCAAGCGATATG
>JARJEC010149159.1:0-10731 GCA_030264575.1 Tachinus sp. AB-2021 | reverse complement strand
TATATATATATATATATATATATATATATATATATATATATATATATATATATGTATATATGTATATATATATATATATATATATATATATATATAACTTGTAACATCCGTAGAAGGCTCTAGAGGAGCCGAACTAGTAATGTATTCCTGAATAAATTCGTGATAAAAAAATAGTTTTATTTCATAACAATGGATCACATAGTAACCGTCACTTCAATGAATTATATTAACTTTTTATATATCTGAGTACAAAAAATGTTCGTGATATATAAAAATTCAAGTTCCTATTATTATTGGTGATTTTAATCTTAATATAGCAAAAAATAACACCTGTCGGTCACATTTTCTAAGCAATTGGAATTTTCAAAGAATCCCTACTGCCCCCACATTTATTATAGATAATAATCCTAGCACTACACCAGACATCCTCCTAGCAACCAATGACATAGTTCCTGCCCTGAGCTCCATCCAACTCATACCAGACTTTTACTTTGAAAACTTAGCACTTTCCAACAAAATGCACAAATAATTCCAATTCCAAATCCTTCTAAATATATCCGTTAGTATGACTGATGTGATATTGATAAAGTGGACAAAGATGTATTAAAATATATAGAAAATTTTCCCACCATCTCCCCTAATAATATTTCTAAATTTCTCTCCAAATTAATTCAATAAAACATAACTCACCTCTAAAAAAATGCTACTACAAGTATCCACTTCCTACTTTCAATCTTTAACTTATTAAGCAGAAACTTCTATATAGAGATCTTATAAAGACTGAAGGCCGTTACATTAAGCGTAAATTTAATGACCTTAAAAAAACCTAAACTAAATGATAAAATTATTGAACAGAAATAAATAAAATTGAGCAAATACAAAATTTTGTATTTTGAAGCCTTCAGCTTCGACACAAAAGCGGGCAAAAGTGGATGACTGGTACAATAATTATTTTCAAGACACCTACTTGATGCGTTAATCTCCAAAAAAACTTCTGAATCAAAAAATCCGGTCAATATTCCTCCCCTGATGCAGATAATAGTTCCAGAAAACTTCTCAAACGCCTACACCATAATGCCCTCCACATAATCAAAATGCTAAACCATATACATCCCTACAGAATTTAAATGTGAAAACAAGCCTGAAATTCCAATTGACCAGCCAACTACAGACTAATCAAACTCCTCCCTGTGATAGGTACAATCCTCAAAACCCACAACATACAAATACTATTAGAACATATACTTCCTATTATCGGTATCTACCAATTTTATTTTTCTCCAAATAAATCCACCATTTATCCATTATGTATTCTGACATCAAACATACAAACAACCCATCTAGAAAGCGGAGAAAGCGCAGTCTTCTTTCTTGATATAAATAAAGCATTTGATTCAGTCTGAATAAAGAGTTTCCTCTCAAAATCACGGCCTATTTAATCTGCCCAATAAGACGGCTACTCAAAAAGAGACAGCTAAGAGTCTAAAACATCCTCTCCGCTATCTTTTATCCCAAAAAAGGGCAAGGTTCACCCCTCTCTCCAGTACTATATATAATTTTCTGCTACAAGGTGTACGACCTATATCACCCATTTAATCCACTAATTACATAGTACAGTTTGCAAATGACTCATATGTAAAAAGCATTTTGGCCATCCTGCACCTACAGTCCTTCACCAATAAAATCCAAACATGGTTTAACACATGGACACATGCCAATCCACACAAATTTCAGCTTCTCCTCCCATTCCATCAATTATCAATAAATCCACGAGTCATCAAGCTTAACATTGATATAATAAAATCAACCTCATCATGAAAATATTTAGTAGTAAACTTTGATAGCAAACTTTCCTTTCAATGACTTTCTCAATGAATAAAAAAAGTAATGTATAACCCGATCTAACACTTCCGCTCCTTAACTTATAAAGGCAAAGGCATAAATATGTAAACTGCCAGGCATCTCTACAAAGCAGTTTGCCGACCGTTCATAGATTATGCTTCAATCCCTTTTTCCAAAAGCAGTAAAGAGTACTTAACAACTTTCACGTAGCCGTACGCTCGGCTTCATTTAGAAGTATAACCACAATCCGCCATCCAAACAACCCCTTCCACAATATCCCTAATGAATACATGTACCAACTGAGCAAAATCCTACCACTTCACGATCGTCATAAAATGAAATTAAAAAATTCGGCAATAGTCCCAGCAATGTAGAAATTATCTAAGCTGACTACTACACAAAACCCACCAATATCAATATAAGCATCCTCCCAAACCCATCCTGGAACACATCCTGTCACTATAACTATACCTAAAAACAACTGACAAACGACATTGACAATCTTCTCTACCATCTATAATTATTTTAACAAAGAACCAATATTCATGGGCGAAAAGACCACCGTCGATAGAACTTTTTATATTATTGTGCAAATAATTGTATATTGCTATGCAATATAAAATAAATGTATTTACTACTACGGAAATACATTAATACATGAAGTTTATGCTAGTAGTATTTTTAATGTCGTCCTAATAGTCAAAACAGAGGAAATAGTTCAATCACTTATTTAATTATATGTATTTCCATATCACTCACCGGCTGTTATGTCAGAAACAAAATGATCATTAATATTTCTCATTTCTTCAAGATCAGTATAAAGTCAGTAAATTTTCTCCAATTATAATTTTTTTTAGTTGATATAATAATTGGATAAGAAATCATTAAAAAGTAGATATACCTCTACCATTAAGTATATAAGTGAAAAAGAGTTGCATTCTTCTATTGAGTAACCCTGATAAAGTTTTTAAGGCAAAGATGGAATTATCATGGGTCTTATTTTATGTTCGTCTAAGAACTAACTAAGACTAACAAGAGTAAGAAGCAATTTCAAGCTTTAGTCCTGATGTATTTATACATTAAAATGTTGCAAAAGTAGATATTCATGTACAACTGGATTAATAATTTTTATAAAACATAATTCCTTTAAATTTTAATAATTCATATATATTAACCAGCGATACTAATGACAACCCACCATTTAATAGTTAATGGTCCATTAAAAAGATTCATAACCATTAATACTGATCAGATGAGTGCTTTAAAAGCAAATAATGTACATTTAAAAGCCTATTAAAAGATACTCAATATTAATTGCTATAATACAATATAATATTTACGAAGGTATATTTATATAGATATATCAAAACTTTTTTTAAAATTTCAATAAGTAATTTTAATTTGATATCAGATTATTTGTCAGATAATTTATAATCAAATTAATAAAACAATCATGTCTATATATTTTTGAAGCATTAATCATTGGCGGCACCAAAAACTTTCACTCACAAAAAATGGTAGTAAATTACTTTATTATCTGAGAGAATAAAATGGCAAACAAGCACACTCTAAAAAATAAAAAATAACAAATTAAAAAAAGTAATTTTGATGCACCTTTTTAAAAAATTATATTCACAGATCTTTTTGCAATTCTTTTAATGCTTAGATTATTCGTTTGATTTGTTAATACACATATCTTATATTTCAAACAAAACATTGAAACAAAATTTTTCAATCTTTTTGAAGAATATATTTATTTAATGTAACAATGTTAATTGAAACTTCAAAGTTATTATATTTTTGTTATTAAGATCGGCTTCATATATTCCACATTATCAAATATAAAGTAACAAAATTTGTTTAGTTTTTCAAAGCACTATTCATCTATGATGTCGAAGGTTATTAAATAGACAAGTCTCCTAATGCAAAAACAAAATTGCCACATTCTTTAACATTTATTTTGTAGGTCAATATTTAAAATTAATAACGAAACCAAAATTGTATTGTATAAAAAATATACGTAAATGGAAAAAAGTAATATTTCTTATTTAGTTACATTACCAATCGAATAAAATATAAGATTCATAAGCTATCAATCATTATGGTACTTATTGCAACATATTTTTTCATTTTATATTATCAATCATGAAGCAATATCTTTTTAAATTTATATCAATTTAAAAGTTTAACCGGTGGCGTGATGAAATTAAAAATAAAAACCATTTATTTACATCTATGAAAGTAAAAATAAATGTTAAAAAATATATATCAGGAGATGAGAAGAGTGCATCAACAGGAAACCTTGAATGTGTAATATATAGGTAAAATTTTGGCAGAAAAAATTAAGATAATTATTTTAAGAAATACTAAACCGCTGGTGTGCTTTTATTTATTATTTATCAATTTATCAAATAGCGAGCTTTCCTTATTGATGATTTTGGGGAAAGGTGGGTGATGTTAAGAACGTGTTACGCAGTCCCGTTTACTCATCGTAATTAACAAACAAATACTAAACTGAAATATATAGGTGAGCGCCAATTGAAATTCGCCAAAACGTTTTAAAATTAGAAATGTTTCTATAAATAATTGCATGTTTATCTTGTCACACCGCTGCTGGATAGAAATTATTTCAACACGTACGCATTGCTCGATAAGCTAATTACAATGCAGGGTTGATAAAGAATTAAAAAGTTTGTACTATTTATAACCCCATTTAATGTAGTTAGCGGCGTGTAGCGAGAAATAGCGGCAAAACGTTAAGCGACAAGGGCGTTGTCACTGCGGTGTTATTCGTTATTATCACACAACACTTAAGAGTTGGTTAACGGGTGGTTGCAGGGTGGTTGAGGGTGGTTACGAGTTTCGTTTTACCGTCGC
The DNA here is from genome assembly GCA_030264575.1 of Tachinus sp. AB-2021. NCBI lineage: Eukaryota > Metazoa > Arthropoda > Insecta > Coleoptera > Staphylinidae > Tachinus > Tachinus sp. AB-2021. Next base: position 6,012 of record JARJEC010149159.1, on the reverse strand, counting down.
AATGCTTGCAGCGCTTGGCGCGAGGTTCTCCGAGTGACCCCGTGCTCACGGGCATTGTCTAACTCACTAATACTCAATGCATGGTTGCATGATTGTAGTATGGCCGACACTACTATATGTACTACTTCCTTGCTTGCTATACTTGCAGAACATTTCTACTTTACCGACGCGGACTATCAAGACGACGCCGTCGGACGGAAACTGACTACTACCGACGCCGGTGCCACTTCGGCGTCGTGCCCGCCACCGCCACGAGTTTTCCCGAGATCCTTCTGGCAAGCCGCATTTTACCGAGAGGCGCTACTTACTTAACAGCTTTACATCTCGCAGGTGAACCCACATCGTATACTTCACTTCCAGATTTTTTTTGGGAACAAATTTTCAGCGCACTCTCTATACCCAAAGCCGCGTCGCGGCGCTTTACGTATTTCATGATTCATACCCTTTGGAACGCTGCTAGCTAACAACAATAATATGAGTAATTCGTTCAAATCATCCAAATGTTGAAATAGCCATAAATTTAAATATCTATTAACATCATGGTTCCACATTAAAGCCAAATTAATAATTAAAATACCATACTTTCAGTATTTCCAAACTTTGATACAATGAAATAAAAACAAACAATTGCTATTGAGGCCAAACGAGCGATGAAATCTATTCTAGAAATGTTGATATTAAGCACAATATAACACACATGCATAGGGCCACTTTCAAACAAGATTCAGACCTTCGCAGCATAAACAAACAAACTCAAAATTATTGACATACCTAACAATAATTATTTGACCATTATAATAGCACCAATCTGCTGCGACTATAGTTTGGATACAATAGCATCCACATTTTGATTACCATGACTGTGGCTGAGTAATGCACACCTACATGTAATTAATCATCGCGCATTTAAACAAATTGATAAAGATCCAAAAATTATACTAAACTTTGCCATGTTCCAGAGCGGATTCAATTGATTTATGAGGAAACAAACTTTTCTTTCAATTTATTAAATTCGTTAATAAATTTAACAGTTGGAATGAAGGACAAAACAATTATGAGAGTGAATTGTAGCCAACTATTATTATGCATATTTTCTTAAATGGGGAGTAAAATTTTTCGATTAAAACTTTTTTGGCCGTATGATTTATTTAAAATTAGATTTGCACTATTTCAATGCACTATCTTATTTAAATAAGTTACCCTGTATCCTGAGGTCATAAAATAAGTAAGCATACCAACTCTCGACTTTGTTGTCCTAGGTTCAAAGCTGGCTTAGTTTACTTAAAAGATAAGCTTTTACAGGTTTAGAAACTTCTTTGAATTAATTCATATTAGAGTTATAATTATTTTATTATGAAGCATTTTAACTTACCTAAATTAAGAGAAATATAGCTTCGGCACCGTACGGATCAACAATTGTTCTAACTGCAAAAAAAAAACATTATTAAAAACTAATATTATTTATTACAATTTACAATTAGACCAAATTCCCGCAAAAACTGATTAAAATTAATTTTTAATTGCTCATATATAAATCTCAAATAGATTTCTTCACAACTGCATTATAATACAAAGTGAAATTTCTATCTCTTATAAGCGGCAACTCCAATAAAAGAAATAAAATTTGATGTAACATCGAAAATGTATATACAAAATTCAAATATAAAATACCCTAGGACTTTCGAATAAGCATACGCGATAATTTTTTGCATAAAATGGAGAAATTTTATTCAAAATTTTATACATAATCATTTATTTTCAATAACAGCAAAAACATATTAAATTAAAAATAAATATTTAAAAAAACTGTCACAAAACAAAAAGTAATTTTGGTTTATTAGATGTTTCATTTGCAAAAAATATAACAAAACTAATTAAAAAAAATTAAAAAACAGTAAAATATTTAAATTTTAGAATTTATTCAAATGTGTACTTCTTATTTTTTAACTCCTTTTTGTCTGTTTACACTACAATAGATTTCTTTCTGTAAACTTTTTATAAAAAATAAATTAGATTAAATCAAAAATAAATATTATCCAAAAATTTTTTTTTACATTTGATTTTAGGAAGAAAAAACGTCTTATTAAAAATATAAAATCGTTTGTAATTAAAAAAAAAGACGTTTCTCTCTCTTTTAAATTTTCAATAATTTTTATCCAAAATAAGAAAACTTATTAAAACATTTATTTCGTTTTTCAAGAAAATTTGTATTTATTTCGATTACAAAAATAAATTTTTAATAATACACAATCTTTGTACTTTTTTATATTTCTTTTTAGTTCAATTATTCTTTTCATTTACTATAAAAGGAAAAAAACTTTTTCTTAACATTTTATAAAAATAAATTTAATTGTGTTATGATTGGACATCCTTTGTAGTAAATAATTTCAGCCAAAATAAATAATTATTGTTGATTGTATTAGGACACATTGCTATTATCATATTTTAAAATAAAAAATTAGACAAAAGCTTTTTGTTAATAAAAATGATCTTAAGTTTTCGAATTTCTTCAACAATTTAACTTTTGCGGTATAAAAAAATGTTTTTCTTGTTTTAATAAAAAAAAATTGGAAAAATTGTTTATTTCCTTTAAACAATGATGTTAACAAAAAAAAAGTGAGAAAATTTCAACTTATTTTTCAAATCTTAAATCTTAGAATTCTGTCCTTTAATTTTTTTTATTATTTGGAATAAAAATACTTTTTAAAAAATATATTCTTATTTATTTTTACTTTTCGAGTAAAAACAATTTTAGAAAATTTGAAAACATGATCTGAAAAAAAATCATTAGTTTTGTTTTTTTTTTACTTAATTAGTTAAATTAAATAAAAGTTAAGCTAAATTTACGTTAATGCGTATATTAGATCAAATATTTTTTTGATTTTTTTATCTAATTAGTTAAATTAAATAAAAGTTGATCTTAATTTGCGTTAATTTCCGATAAAATATTTTTTGTGCTTAAAAATTTAGTATAGTAAATATGAGGGTCATTCGAACTAGGACGGTCTCGTTTTTTAGACAAAAATTTTATGGCCAGTCCACTCCTAATTTTAGGTAACATGTAAGTTCCATTCCTTTAACAATCTCAAAGTATCTCACCCCATCTCACATTTTCTTAATTATTGCGCCGCGTCCCTTTTATCATTTGTGATGTGAGTGCGAATTTAGAATTTTACTCCCACCGCACCATCCCACACCGATCAAGCAATATAATAGGCAAATTGATGTAACTACATAATATAGTGGTTAGATCAGTTGTACAGTCCACTCTCTAAACACACTAAGTGATTACTATAACCACCATACCATGAATGGACAAGTTCTTGTGATATACAATGGTTACTTGTAGTTATGTGTGTTTATATCTGTTGAATACCCCACACTTTAAATGCACTAACCACGCATTACCTACCCAACTACCTTAGTAAGAATATTTATTCACTTGTCACATTCCATTTAAAATTTATTTCACTGAGCAATTTATTGTGAATTTCGCCGGACTAGTGTCCGACCAAAACTTGATTTTCGGCTGAAACCGAAACCGTAAGCGAATATTCTGCTCCTCCTTGTTAAGTTAAGTTGACATTGACAAAAACACTAGAGGGTATCTAGTGTTTTTCCAAGCTTCGCAACAGATTAAATAATTATAAACTATTCATAGCTTCACTTCATTTTTAGAATCTAATGTAGATAGTACAAATTTATTTAGACAATATGTCGGTAAAACTATAACTTGTATTAATATTTAAGTCTTTAGTTGTCTATCAAAACACGATCAAACACATAACACAAAAAGTTGCAACTCTGCTTTTACTACGTACAAATGAGTTCGAAAAAATAAAAAAACGTTTTAAATAAATTTTAAATGAAAAAAATAATTGCCACTAAAAACTAAAATTAGATAATAACAGAATAAGATTGAACAAACTTTTTTTTAAAACAATATTTTTAAAATCAATAAAAACCCTATTTTGATCGATTGTCAAGTTTTAAGAACAATGGCTTCAAATAGTCTTTTCAAGAAGTATTTTTTAAGTAAGCAATAGTTTCGGGCAAGACAAAGTTTCGGCCTCTTTTGTCCAAAACCTGCAAAAAGGCCCAAACTGGCCAAAAACGTAACAAACGCCCGAAACGTCACTACAAAGAATATAAGTAAACCATTTTTATTTTTAAAAATTTATTTTATACGGCAAGTCGTAGGGTAGTGTCAGGCTATGCGGCCCCATTTGCACACGGCACAGTTTTAAATTTTAATTTTAAATCGCATCCCTTTTAACAGGACCTCCAGAAACGTATAATGTGGCCTTACAATATCCACGCGTTTTTTAAATTATGGATCCTTTTATATTCCAATTATTCCAAGTTACTGCTGACCACAACTAAAATTAAAACCTCGCGTAGAAAAAGCTGGCTAGAGAGGGTAGCGTGTATACACCGAAACAAAATCCAACATCTGAAAATCTGTCTTCGCTCTCAACTCGAGTGCAAGTTTACAAATGTACAACACTGGATTAGTGCATATATTCCCGCGCAACTCACACATCCGTTTGAAAAGTTGACCGGCTTGGGTCAACTTAATTGAATGAAATGGTTAATAATTTTGTTTATACTTAAGTACATAATTTACTTACAATTCGTATTATTACATAAAAACATAACATTTATTCACATTGAAAATCAGTTAATTGTTAAAATGTGTTAACTCACATCTATTGTACCGTTTATGTTTCTGAAGTGAGAAGAAATTCTCATATAAATGAGTGAGGTGATATTCTCACATCATGAAAATGAAACGCGACAGTAAGCATTAATGACGTCATAACATTTCCACTCAATAACCAGAACTCGCGAAAACGCAGTAGTAACCATTGTAACAATCTTACCATACTATGTCGTCAAAACTCGCCTTATTACTTTGTTATACTCAGAACTTTTAAAAGATTAGTCTGACGTCATTATTTAGTGCTTCGATGACAATATGACAAATGCATTAAAAACATACCATAATATAGGTTGTCAATGCACATTCATTTAATATGATAAAATAAACCGAATGCGTCAAAAGAAGTAAGCATGCTACGTACGTCGTCTAATGATAGACGCAAACTTGAAAGTATAACAGAGATAAAACATTATTATAGTTGTACTTGTTATTCATGCAGATTTATAATTTTATTTCTAATCTGACTTACTCGGCCCACATCATTATTTGTTTAACCATAGCTGTCATTTTATAACCTAAATCTTTTATGCCAATCTGTATTATTGTGTGCAATAAATATAACCACTTCTATGCGGGCAATTTTTTAAGGCTAAATTTATGTATCTATCTCAATTCCACTCATTGATTTAATATCTTTTCTCTTTTTCGCGTCAAGTACATATGATCTTAAACTTTGTCGCGAAATTGAAAGTTATAAAGTCAAACTGTGAAATTGAGATGGAGCAACATCAATATAAGCAAATCAAATTTGACAATCTAATTGATTATATTTGTCAGTGTCGAATACATAACCCCATATCAATGCATAGAAATTGGTTTAATTAATTTACATTGATACACATTTAATAATGTATAAGCCGACCTCGGTGATAAGACGTAGCGGTTGAGAATTCGTCTACGATACTCCGGGTTCGTTCGATTCCTGCGATATTTTTTTATAAAAATTGTAATCTATGTTTGACTTCTGCGTGTGGTCCAAGTACACTTACAATTTTTTTTGTAAAAATTATTTTATGCTTGTCTGATACGTTGTAATTTATTACATCCAAAGTTGTACAGTTTGTGGAAATGCGGTATTTCATTGGATGCGATTTTAAATTCAGCCAATAGAATGTCGTATTTTAATATACTGTACAACATTTAATATAATAAATTATATATTGTCAGACAGATATAATTCTAAACATCAATATTATTATATTATAATTTAATTTAATTTAATATTAGGCTTTGATGTTCGAATATGGTGGAATTCAACAATATTCATTCTAAAAATTATAAAATTAAAA
>JARJEC010149149.1:0-12566 GCA_030264575.1 Tachinus sp. AB-2021 | reverse complement strand
TGTCGGCCATTTGTCCATTTCGGCCTTTTGTCTAGATTCCATTATTGATGCTTAACAATATAATATATTCAATGTAATAATCGGATTCACATGTTGGTGTAAACTTTTCATTGCAATTATCCGAAATAACCCAAACTATAAAAATTACATTGCTGCTTAAAGTATCCGGATTTGTTAGAAACGAAACATTTTCAACTGATGTAAGATGAGAATGTAAGGCCACGAGTTTGTCCTCTTTTTTCACAGTGACATATTTCTTCAACTAAAACAATCAATTTAGATTATAATACTTATAAATTTTACTTTAATTTAAACGAATAACTAACTATCAACACAAGTGGCCTTTGGACATATCAATTTAGTGAAAAAATCTGGTATAGACTCTTTATATTTTTTGAATTGTGGTGTTCTTTTGACTACAGTTCTGAGTCAACAGAATACTAGCTAGACTGCTGGGCATTCACCGCGTTTTGAACGGTTCTGTCAATACTCAGCTTTAGTGAATAAAGTGACACGATTCTAAAATATGTATTATGCTTACAGTATAACATGTCTTTCCTGGGTTTGCATGTAATAATTCAATATGCCTATATCGGAACGCTCTGTATCTGTGGATATTCGCACATCTTTCTATAGAAAACAGTCGGTTTGCAATTGTAGGCGAGGCTCGTCTAACACAATAATATTCGGAACTTCCTAAAGATATTCTTATCACTACGTAATCTAACGAGTTGTTATAGTTTTCCACATTTGGAGCCAAACGATTTACTAATTCGTAATTCATCTTCTTTGTCAATGGTAGTACTTAAATGAATAAACAACACCGGTCAACAATTTTAGAACTTACTAAATTAAAAAACCTATATATCGTTATTACTACTCACACAATGAATTTTGCTGCTAATAAAAAAATGATTCTTATTTAGTGAGTTGTTATATTGATAAATGTTTGCTATTTTCTAATGTGACTCAAACATTCGCATAGCAAATTAATCATCAAACGAAATAAAACAACATTAAAAAGTGATGAAAATATGATAAGCACAATGTATGTTTATTATTAAACAATCAATGTATGTTTGTTTGTAACAAAAATATAAACATATCATCTTACAAATTGCCACAGCACAAATTTCGAATTTTTATTGTCATTGTTAAGTTAAAATAAATTTTATAAAATAAGTAAATTATTCATATCATATTATTCAACACCGTCGCAAGTCCAGTATCTGAGGGTACTTGTACATAAATTGCGTAGTGTAATACAGTTTCCGAAAGTACTGTTGGATGGTGTTTACCACGTGGCTCACATATAGACTTGCGAGAATTTTAGTTGCTCGTGTAAACTAAAGGCATATAAAGCTTTTCTCTTATGTCTGGTTTAGATGAGCAAGTAAAACTATTGCAAGTTCATAGCTGAGAGTGTTTACACTGGTTTACACTATGCACATCTCTGAAAAAATTAACCTCTCTCAAGCGTTTCTACGTCACTTTTCAGTGCTAGCATTGCGAAGAACATAAAAACATGCAGTGTCAAACAAAATGTGTTTTACTGCAGAAAATGAGATATTTGAGGAAAGCGCTGTAAATGACTTTGACAAAAACAAACATTGTAGAAGAACAATGTTTCTTTATGGTATCTTTTCAGGAGCACTATAACCCTCCACGCAGAAAGCACATTGTCTCCTCTTCTTCACGGCCAAAATAATAATTGTACGATTTATATCATATAGTATTATAAAATTATCAGATGCCCTACCAAACTTTATTCTTTCGCCCAGGATATGCGAGTGCCAGCCAGATTAAAATAAGATAAAAAAAAACCTGTTTGAAAGCAAAGATTAATAGCTGATTTGCCAAAAACCCATAGCTGGGCATTCAAGGGCATTTTGGCATAATAGCTGATTGGTGAAATGTTCCACCAAACCACACTATTCGGCACGCTCATTAATGTCCAGCTTAAACTAACTTTAATGCAAAGAATATTGAAACACCGTAGACACTAGATGGCTACATCAGAAACGCAATAAACGTAAAATAACCTCAAGAGCAGAACATCAGAAATCTGAAAATGCACTATAGAATAACAAGTAGAAAACATTGACAAAACATGCTGAGAAGTGATTTTGGTGGCAAAGTAATTGTGAGCAATTTTTGTTTGTATGAATGGTTACCAAGTGTCACAGAACCCTGTAGATAAACTAAACATGAATAGCACAGCTCTTCTAGAAAAAAAACCTTAAGTAACATGTATCATGTCTCAATATTTTTCATTATTTTAAGATATATATTGTCACTTCGTTAGATTGCGGCACGATTTCTTAAGTTTTTGTACATTTTGCGATAATTATTGAATTTTGTGTTAACATCTAAAGACATTTCACAATTTTTTTTAAACTTTCCTCAATACTTTAAGACATATTATCATTTCAATACATTGCGGCACGATTTCTAATTTTTTTGTACATTTTGTGATGTTTATTGAATTTTGTGATAACATTTAAAGACATTTCACAAGTATTTTGATTTTTTTTTTAATATTTTAAAATATACGTTGCCATTTCATTACATTTTGATACATCAACATGTATAAGTATCATGGTTGTTGTGTTGGGTGTTCTAAGAGTCTCAGGCTCAAATCCAGGCAATCCTTTCTTCAAGAGTCAAATTTTTCAAGTTATAGATATTGTATTGAGCACTATTTAATTCTTTACAATAATAAGAAAAATAGTAGCTTCCGTGTACTGTCTGCATGTTACGTGCACGCTAAATCTTCAGAAGACATCCAACGCAGTAGAGCGATAGATCGATCAGCGACATGACCGAAGACCTGCAGATATTTGATTCTGATCGTGCTGACAGAAAAATAGAAAATGAGTTTTAGTAGATATGGTTGCCGATTTTTTTCTTCCTGTGGTTTGTCAAACGTCTTTGCACTGCGGTCCAAATGGTCCTATTGTGCACCTCTGACGTCTTACACTTTTATCCAGGAGTTTTTGTCAAGGGATTGTTTTCAGCTTTTCTTGGGTTAGCATATGCTTACCAAAGAGAACTGTGCGTTGCATGTTGAATGCTTCGTATTCACACAGCAGATGCTGCGGAAACTCTTCTAAACATCAGCGGCATAGTGGATTTTCTTGTATACCCGATCAATGCATGTGCTTGTTAAAACCACAGTGTCCGGTAATGAGTTCTGTGAGCCTTCGTAGTTTGGTTTGACTTAAACGCGATACTACTACAATATTTTGTGTTGGTTCTGTTAGTTTTTCAACAAGCTATTGTGTTCCTTTGCAAGTTTGCATTGGATTAATTCTTTTCCAGTCTCGTGGAGTTGCTCTTTTTTTCTAGCTAGTCGGCTTTAAGGTTCCGCTTGTAATGCTGCTTGGCTGTTGGGTATGACGGTAATCGGTTTGTTGGATTGAACTCCCAACTCAATCATGTGCCTGGCCCCATCTGTGTACCAGATTTGTTGCTGCGCACCGATAATTTTCTTTTAATCTTCTCGCGATGGTATTACTACATCAATGAGCCTTTAAATGCGGTAACCTTTTTTTTGTGCAACATGTTTGCAATACTCGGTCTGTGAGTCCCACGATTAGAAACTTTTTTGTTTATCTGTAGTTTATACGCTGCTTGTCTCGCCTTGGCCATCACAACTAGTTGAAGTGGCTGTAGTCCGACTAGTACTTCCATTGCTGCTGTGGGAGTCGTTCTCATCACTCGTGTTATCAGCAAACATACCATCTTCTGTACTCTTCCTGGCTTAGTGGCATACGAGTAATCTGTATGTGATGATGACGGTGATATACCACTGTATATTGATATCTATTCATATTTGGTGTTAGTCTCGAAATGCGTTGTACCATCATTTGGCAAATGTGTGGCAAATGCCATTCGTGTAGCATTTCCAGTCAGGTTTTATTATTTTATTTTAATGACGGTGGAAGGTAAGTCTGTTGTAAAAACATGACTCCCAGAAATTTTACTTTCTTTGTAATGGAAGCGTAGTACAGTTTTAAGATTTTTATGTCTTCAGTGTTTCATCTCCTTGTAAAATGAATAATCAACGTTTTGTTTGGGTTTACTAATTGTCCTCCTCTAATACACCTCCTTTCTACGGTGTTTAGTGCAATGTGCATTAAATAAGATACGGTTACCCCAAACTTTCCGATTACAAGGATGGTGCGATTGTCAGCATAAGCTATCACAAAGATGCCTATATAATTCAGTGACTGTATTAAGCCGTCGATGACGAGGCACCATAGTAGCGGTGAGAATACACATAAAGTTACATTTTTAATGTCGTATTGTACATATTTTTATTTAAATAAAAAAGAAGAAGTCTAGGTTCCGTGTACTTTTTAGATGTTGCCTACACGTTATAAAATCTACATTTCTCAAGTTTGCAGCAACATTTTCAGACATAGTTAACATGTAGTGTCGGCGATTAGTCTAAAAATAAGTACAGAAATATGAAGAATCGGTATTGTTACTATAGATCTACAAGCAAGTGGACCAATACACAAATACTTGTAATTTAACAGCAATTTTATTTTTAAAGTAAAACTTCTTTGGGTGCGTTATTTCTCATGGCTGCAAAACTATACAGTTTCGTACTTCATGTGCGAATGCTCATGACAACAAATAAAATTTTGCAGCAACTGCAAAAAACAGGCACTTATTCAAAATAATGCAATTGTTTGACAAAAAACTACTCTCGAACCTGTTCAAGTCGAAAAGTTTTTGGTTCGAGACATTAAATACAACTATTGCTCCTCAAGACTAACATCTACTGTCAAGTTACAAGCTCTGCAAAATCTTACATAAATACTGACTGCCTTCCTTAAGTTATAAAAGCCCCTTATATGGTCAGTAACACTGGCAGTATCACATCATCCATTGTCCACCTTACTTTATTCCATTAATACTAAACCTTACACAATTAATAATACTATCAATATTTGATATCTTTGTGTAAGGGGCCTTTAAGCAAAAATTAGAGGTGAAAAAAGTCAAATATACAGCACATATAGCAAATGGCAATCAAGTATAACAAACCAAGAAATCTGCCCCAATAAAAGTAGTAATTAACAAGCACTCAGATAAAATAAAGTTGCTAGTACTTGATAACCTATTATATCCATGATACTAAGTTTGGATAAATTGAACCGCTCGAGTGTAAAACAAGAACTTTAAAGTCACACAAAGGAACAAACACAAAAATAAACGCAGCAGGAACTAATTTGAAAACATATTATCTGAACAGTCGTAAATGATAACACTGGAGAAAAAGAAGCTACTGAAAAATCAAATCTTGGGTGCACTTCGGTCACACCCCGTCATATTCACGTCATTTTTTAGTTATATTTGTCTTCAGATGACGTCTAATAGACGTCATTTTTAGTCGAACAAATGACGTTTCATTTTTGACGTCATAATGACGTATTTTTGTCTATTTATGACGTGATATTTCTGACGTCATAGTGACGAACGTTTCACGTCGAACTACCACATGCGACCCGCCCTCTATTAGCCGCTGCCATTATTATCTTATGCACACGCCACTACACAATCACAATCGCCACGTTTTACGAATCTAACCTCACTCATGAATATGACGTTGAGTTTGAGGATGGTGATAATAGCAATATTGCTATTGTTGTCAGTAGTTAGCCGAAAAATTAAGTTAAGATGAAATAATTTTGGATATTCAGAGAAAGTTTTCAGTAAAATTAGTTAATAGAAAAAGATGATGCCGCAAAATAACTCATAACATACGTCATCCAATGAAGTATATATAATTGATAGTAATTAATATGAAACCTTTTATTGCTTGAAAGTATTGATAAGAGTATTAGATGTATTGTCCATTTAGATATTGGAATGAGTAGTGGGCTGACAATCGGTTGTTTGTTATTTTTAAAATCACATTTATTTTAGCGAACGTTTTGTAGTTTTTCTGCCTTCCAGCTGAGAAAGAAGGCAGAACTCCGAAACGTACGCTAAAATAATTGCAATTTTTTAATAACAATCAACCGATTTTCCCCTCCCTAGCCCACTACCCATTTGCGTGTTGATAAAAGTTTATTGGAAAATACCAGCAAGTTTATTTTACGTCAATAACTGACGTCTGTTTCACGTCATTAAATTACGTCAATTTCACGTTTCTAAATTACGTCTATGGTTCCTGACACATTTTCGTTTTTTTTTGTCGTCATGTTTTAGGTCACAATGACGTAAACTGAGACAACACTCTATAAAGCTTAAAGATCCCACTCCACTAAACAGGAGTTGTTATCTCAGAAATTTTAAAACAATAATAATTATTAACAAAAAATTTAATGAACTATTGGAAAACGTTATTATCGAGCTGAACGCTCGTGGACCTCACCAGTAGTAATAACACAAAAGAAATTTAGAAAGAAATTTTGCACAGACTTTAGGAAAATAAATGCAGCAACAATGTATACTCTTTGTCACGTACATTACAATCCTAAACTTGGAATATGAATATTTTGAAATCCTACTTAAAAAATGTAAGAAAATAACGACCTTTACTGTCCAAGCAGAAATCCTCCGTTCCAATTCAAACGGATGGCTTCAGCAAGATTCCAAACATTTCTTAGCAAAATTTGAATACTTTATCAATAATATTATTTTCATTGAAAGAACACATAAAGTATTTAAAAAAGATATTAAAAAAAGTAAGAAATTGAAATACGAGCAAATGCGTATTTTACAAAAAATAACTAAGCTAATTAGGACATGTAGTTTAGACCAGGGCATCAAAACAGACCCAGAAAAAATTAAGGCTGTATTGTTACAAATCCCGTGATCAAAGAATCAGAAAGAAAAGACGTCTAATTGATGAGTGGAATTGGAAAATTGGTGTATGGTATAGTATGTGGCAAGTCCTAAGACAAGTTTAGAATATGCAGTTCTACAATGACTCAAAACAGACCCAGAAAAAGTTGAGACAGTATTACAGATCTCCTCTTAAAAAAACAGAAAAAACCCAGACGATGTCTAGAAGAAAAAAAGATCTAAAATTGATGAGTGGAATTGGAATAAATCGGGATATGAGATATAAACAGTTTATTTTAATAAATTTAAAACATTGAAATGCAGCCAGTATAATTTATGCAAGTCACTTCATTGGCATTTATTTAAGAGATTTAAACAGAAGCCAGCCAGTAAGTCGCAAGACATAATCGAGCCATAAGTCGCGGATGCGGGTCGTTTGTGGCGATTTGTCTGTTGGGGCTCGTGTATCATCATTCGCGGGTTACATCTATTAACTCATAAAGCAGTGTTTGCGCTATGTGATTTACTTATGACTTTGTTTACATATGATAATAGGGTTATTCACACCGCCAGTTTCGGAGCGTACGATCCAAACACGCATGCAATTTTAAAGTTATGGCGTGTTTTAAGTTACCTAGCTTCTCCCATCTAATCAATGAAAACGCTTTAAATCACCAGGTATGTCACCATTCCGTTCCAACACGCCGTGGTTGGAGTGTCCGTGTGAATGGCCCTATTATTAGAAAATTAGTAATGGCCTCTGAATTATACAGAACTGGAACGCGCTACGTACATGAAAACGGGCCGGCGTGTTAGAAAGAGCGCGCTGTACACGATGCGACCCCATTTCAATCTCACTCCTTAAATAGTAGTAGTGCAGCAGGGGGACACACTGTGTCAAAACCACAGATTAAAAAAGAAAGTAATTAATTAGTATTTTACTTATTGTGATACTACGGAGAAGAACGTAAAATAAAAATATAAAATGATAAGTTTATTTTCTCTAAAATGTACTTTAAAGGGTACTTTTTTTCTTTTTAGTTGTGAAGCCGTATAAAACACCCATAAGTAATGGAAATTTAACAAAAAAAGTTGTAAGCAAAAGTTTACTTTTAGTGTGTGGTATAATCACACTCGCAATTTTTAATGTGAAATATCTAATGACCCTTAAGCCACCTGTTGTCATGGTTACTTGGTAGTGACAAAAAATGGGTCAGTTACAAAATTTAAGTAAGTCACTTTTTTTATCACTATTTTCTATAAATAAATTACGAACAAGCCTAGTGATGCAATGACATGTTTGAAAAATCAATTTAATTACAACCTGGACCAAGGTAATGTGTGGTAAATATTGTTTTCAATAAACAAAAACTAAGAATGAATATGATTTAAACTGATAGCTAAATAACAATAATACAATAATAATATCTAATATTACAAAAATATTTTATTGTCAGATTTGGATAAAATATATAACAATATAACACATACGTAAAACTTAAAATAAAGGCATTTAATCCAACTTGATGATGTATTCAATGTAATAATCAGAATCTCTCGTGGGTTTAAACTCTGCTTCGGGATTATCGGTAACGACCGATACCACAAAAATAACATCACCGATATGTGTATCCGGTTCCATTTTAAAACTAATATTTGAGACTCTGCGGGAATCCAGCTGATAAGTGAGCGCTGTCTCTCTATCGGCATCATGAACAGTTACAAATCTTCTCACCTAAAATTAAATTATTAAATTGTGGTCCTAAGCTTAACTTAAGTAAAACTGGGTGTGTTAGAGCAAAGTTTTAAATTTTCGATGTGTAAGCTTCTATGCTATGGCTCAGCGATTAGTTAGAGCTTATTAAAAAATTGACTGTCACGTATAAAGAACACGTGACTGTGTCAGTGTGTGCGTATGGTGCTCTGTATGTGCATGTCTGTATAATGCAAGCTGCATTTGCATAATCTTCTGTAAACAAGAATGTTTACACATCCTTCCTGGGTACAGCATCAGTCAACACAATTCTTGTTTTTATTATAAATCTACCTGATTTTTTTAAAACCTAGAGTGTTTTATTTAATTGTTTGGTTTTGATTATTAAAAAAAAATGTTTGTTGATAAGTCATTAGTATGACTAATGCATTGATTAAAATAAAAGATTAGATTACAATATATAAAAATTGCCAACATGCAAAATAATTATTAATATAAACACTCACTGTGTAATATTGTTTCATTGGATACAATGCTATTAAATGCTGTTGTCTTACTAAAAATTGAACATATCTGTAGATATTCTCATAACGTTCAATAAACTTAATTCTGTCGGATAGCGAAGACGAAATTTTAACTAGATTATCATATTCCGCGCTTTCTCTAGATACGATGCGCAATTCAAGGTGCTTTAGGTTGTTCCAATTATCTGGAGCAAATTGAATCAAATCTTCGTAATTCATCTTGATAATTGTTAAACTTTGTTCAGTATACGAGTAGTAGCGAAATCGATAGCGCACTTATTTTACACAGAACACGCTATAACTTGTTAGCGGCTAAACTAATTATAAGCAGGAGACTAGCTTGGCTGCAGTTTGCTCCCAGTCCCATACAATCAATTACAAGGGGAATTACCGCGTTAAGCGAGAGACGTATCGTTATTGCCACCAGAAAAATAAAAAAACTACAATCCAATTGTTTCTTATAAATTTACCAAATAAAAAATATTCAATATATTACTTAATTCATTTTACTGCAATCTTCATTGGTTGTGATTAAATTATCATTATTTCGTTTAGTTAGCCTCAAGGTCAGCTAATGGTACATTAAAAATCAATCAAAACATTTATGTTGGTACATTGATTAATTAATCCATTCATGTTGTCAATGGTTTACTATCAATTTTAAATAGATTATTTTCTATATCAGAACAGTACAACACACAACACTATTTGTATTTTAAATGTTGAAGGTTGAATGAGGTTAGCACATATTCTGAAGAAGTTTTCTTCATTCGTGGCTGCTGCTACTACCAGGCTATCAACAATGATTGATAAATAGGCAACTAAGTATGCACTTATTGTGGTACATTAAAAATAAAGTAGAACTTAACCTTTTACTTATTTATTTGTGACAAATTCTTCTTACATCTTTTGTTGGCCCAATATAACATGTTTTAATAAAAATTTATTCTAAAAAGCAATTTAATGCTTGTCTGACACTATGCAATTTATTATATCAAAAGTTGCACAGATTAGTCAAAATGCGGCATTTCATTGGCTGTTATTTTAAATTCAACCATTGAAATTAGGTATTTCAATAAACTGTACAACTTTTGATATAATAAAATGCATAGTGTCAGACAAGCATAAGATTAGATATTAAGATTAACCTCTCTAATATGTATTTATATATACATTAAAAATAATTTAAAAAATCCTAATGTTACTTTAAACTGTAGGAATTGATTCATTACAAATAGCAAACGAATTAAAAAAAAGATTTAAATGTTTCTTTTCGAACTAAAAATTCAATTTCATCTTATATAAATAACGAAAAAGATAAAAATTAAAGTAATAAGAATTCAGGGGCCTATTTGTTGGCTTGTGGTGACTGCCCAAAATTATACATAGGGCAAACCGGTAGGAGTTTCAAAGATAGAATTAAGGAACACAGAAAAAGTTTTACCCCGAAAATTGGCCATTCAACTTACGGTGATCACCTTTTTGAATATCCACACTCGTTCAATAATGAGTTAAAAGTTTTACATAAATGTAATAAAGGAACGAAATTAAATCGCCTAGAAGCTATAGAAATTAATAAATTTAATAAGTCAGGATTGTTATTAAATGACGAATTAGATATAAATAAGTCCCACTTTTAAATCTAGCATTATAAAAGTATGTTTAAATTAAATTCAATTCAATTCCACTTAATCGCCTATTTTGTATTTTAACGCGCATGTTGAGAATTGCCCCCTTCCACGTATTACTAATATATATTTGACGCAATGTGTCCCCCTGCTGCACTATTACTATTTTAGGAGTGAGACTGAAATGGGGTCGCATCGTGTACAGCGCACTCTTTCTAACACACCGGCCCATTTTTCAAGTACGAAGCGCGTTCCAGTTCTATATAATTCAGAGGCCATTACTAAATTTCTAATAATAGGGCCATTCACACGGACACTCCAACCACGACGTGTTTTACTGGAGCGGTGACATATCTGGTAATTTAAAGCGTTTTCATTGATTAGATGGGAGGAGCTAGGTAACTTAAAACACGTCATAACTTTAAAATTGCATGCGTGTTTGGAGCGTACGCTCCAAAACTGTCGAAAAAAGTGTCCGTGTGAATAACCCTATTATCATAAGTAAACAAAGTCATAAGTAAATCACATAGTGTAAACACTGCTTTATGAGTTAATAGATGTAACTCGCGAATGATGATACACAAGCCACAACAGACAAATCACCACAAACGACCCGCATCCGCGACTTATGGCTCGATTATGTCTTGCGACTTACTGGCTGGTTTCTATTTACATCTCTTAAATGAATGCTAATGAAGTGATTTGCACAAATTATAATGGCTGCATTTCAATGTTTTTAATTGATTAAAATGAACTTTTTATCTCTCATATCCCGATTTATTCCAATTCTACTCATCAATTTTAGATCTTTTTTTCTTCTAGACATCTTCTTCTTCAAGTTTTTTGTGTTTTTTAAGAAGAGATCTGTAATACTGCCTCAATTTTTTCTGGGTCGGTTTCGAGTCATTGTAGAACTGCATATTCTAAACTTAACTTAGGACCACCACATACTTACTATGCCATGCACCATTCACCAATTTTTCAATTCCACTGATCAATTAGGCTTCTTTTCTTTCTGATTCTTTGATAACGGGATTTGTAATTATACTGCCTTAATTTTTTCTGGGTCAGTTTTGATGGCCTGGTCTAAACTACATGTCCTAATTAGCTTAGTTAATTTTTGTAAAATACTTATTTGTTCATATTTCAATTTCTAAGTTTTTTTTAATATCTTTTTTAAATGTTTTATGTGTTCTTCCAATAAAAATAATATTATTGATTAAGTATGGAAATTTTGTTAAGAAGTGTTTGGAATCTTGCTGAAGCCATCCGTTTGAATTGGAACAATCCTCCGCTTGGACAGTAAAGGTCGTTATTTTCTTACTTCTTTTTAAGTAGGATTTGGAAATATTCATATTCCAAGTTTAGTGTTGTATTGTGCGTAGCAAATAGTATACATTGTTGCTGTATTTATTTTCATAAAGTCTATGCAAAATCGTTTCTTTCTGAATTTCTTTTGTGTTATTACTACTATTAAAGTAATAAGAATTCAGGGGGTATTTGTTGGCTTGTGGTGACTGCCCAAAATTATACATAGGGCAAACCGGTAGGAGTTTCAAAGATAGAATTAAGGAACACAGAAAAAGTTTTACCCAGAAGATTGACCATTCAACTTATGTTGATCACATGTTTGAATATCAACACTCGTTCAATAATGAGTTCAAAATTTTACATAAATGTAAATTAAATTAAATTCAATTCCACTCAATCGCATATTTTGTATTTTAACGCGCATGTTGGGGAAGGGGGCGATTCTCAACTTTTTCTTAAAATTCCAGTATATATATATATATATATATATATATATATATATATATATATATATATATACTGTATTTTGTATATTTTATGCCACTGTGTGGTGAAGCAGTGTTTCAAAAAAAAATAAAAGTTTTT
>JARJEC010149030.1:0-10662 GCA_030264575.1 Tachinus sp. AB-2021 | reverse complement strand
TATATTAATTTAAAATTAATTAACCCTCCAATTCTACTTTCTGTTTTCCATGCGATTTTTTTGTTTTACTTTTGAACAATTTCACTTTCAACGTTATTAATTTTAAACGAGTTTTTGTTTTGTCTTAAAATACCAGTACGTTACTAATTATTTTATCATTTAGCTATTCTAGCTGATAGCGGTAGTTTTAACGGAAAAGTCTCTTTCCATCTGAATTTCAAATATATTTGATCTTGAATTGCAACCTATTTATGTCCCTCGTCTAAATTTCTATTACCTAACATTTGCGCGAATTTTCAATCTGGTTGAAGCCAAACTTTTTTAAATATATTTTTCCCGGTCGATTTTGTCTTGTCCGTAGTGCCCGATGCAGTATAATATTTTTAATATTTTTTCCTTTTTCTCTATCCCATTGGGTAATTTCTAGCACACATTTTTATTTATTAGTTCGGTTTTTTAAGCTCAATTTGTTGATCTAATTAATCTACTTTAAAGTATATTATATCATTCTTACGATTATGTTCCAAATAAGCAACCAGTCTATTTACGTGTATTTAAAAGTTTACGATTTTTAACTATTTATGTAAAACTTTTTTGTTGGTAATTCGGGTTATCTGTTGGGTTTTCAGTATTCTACGGGAAAACCACATTTTAAAACCCTTTCTCATGAGTTTGCTGTGAGTTCTTATTCTATTGACTAATTCTTGGATATCTATATTTTCTGTATTCACTGTGTCATTTGTATATGCCTGTTGTTTATCTATGTGGTATTGATCTTGATGCCTTTTGTTAGGTTGTCAAAGCTATTAATGTTATCTTTCCAGAGTATTGATTTGTTAAATAAAAGTGGCGAACATCCTTGAAATCTTCTGTAAATCTTTATAGCTAATATAGTTTTGCTTTTATTTTTTATCTGTACTGTTTTGGTTCATTTATAGGTTCCCTATGCATTGTATGTATTTTTGATCAATGCTCGAGGTTTATAATATTTATCTTATAGTCTATCTCTAGGTTTTTGCGCAGTCCTTACATGAATCCAAAAGTGTTTAGTTTTTGCATTTTTTTAAATATTATTTGATGTATGATTTTGTGGAATAATGTGTTGATGTTTGAACCATAAAACTAAGTTTTGCATTTTTTGCTATTTTTTTAGGCTAGAGAATGAACGTTTGGAGATTTTATGCAGCACGTTTATGCTTTTTTCATTAAGAAGTTTGTTTATGTAATTTTGTCAATTTTTATAGTTTTCAAATCTCTTAGTATTATTTGTCTAAATTAAAGTCCTCAGGCGGTTTCTTCAGTTGGCTCTGATTTCTCATTTGCTGCTGCAATCTTATATCTGTTTATTTTTTTGTTGCTTTTTTAAAATAAATTTTTTGGCTATACTTAGCCATCTCGTGTTTATTTCAAGTTAGCTCTTAGTTTTATGCTAACGTCGATCTGTCTCAAATTATCACCATTAGCCGTTGCTCGAACGGCTCTTGTTACGTAGTCGAATTACTGCGAATCATTTCGAGATTTATAGCTTTTGAACGAACTATATTCTGGCTAAGCAGAGCTACTATAAGTTGCTTATGGTTACTATATCGTAATGAAACAATTCTTTATTGTGGCCATCTAGGAAGAAACTGTAAATTTAGCTCTTGTGTTAGTATTTCTTGCTGTTTCTCCTCCTGCTTCCCCTCCAACTAGGTCCTGGATGTCCTTGATGAAAATGTATTTTTCTGTTCCATCCTTGGCTAGAAAAACACTAAAGTGAGCATAGTGTCAATAATAAATTATTGTCTAGAGGTTGTTTAATGAGGCTCTTAATTCAAGAGTGGACATTTGAATGACAGGATTTGAATTTTGAATATTATATTTATTTCTGATTACCTGCATGTTATGGTTAAATTTAGGTTAGACCTTATAACGGTCCTTTTTATTATTTTAGTTTATATTAATATTATGGTAATAATAGTTGGTGTTAACGGGTAAAAAGAACTTACCTTGGATATTCGTGGTAATAAGATTGATGTGCAGTAACGTTGTTGATTATTCAATCCACATCTTTGTCACCAAACCATTTCCACTTCCGGGCGGAGCCTGTTTTGCCACAATATTAAGACATACTTTATATTAATTAACTATGTATCCAAAGATTGTTTGCAGATAAAATTTAGTTATATATTTTTATTATAATATATTCATCATTCTATTTTATTGATTTTGATATTTGTAATATCAATTTCAAATAATATTAATAAGTAATGATTTTACAAAAATATCGAACTATTAATAATTATAATAGAATAAAAACGATAAATGTGGAAATTTTCTTTATTAAAACAAGAATAGAAATTTAATTAATCATGTCAAAATTGAATTACGAATCTTATTGGGCGTTATTTAACCCTTAAATAGTTAAAATAGGTCAAATAACAAATTTAACACATATTTACGTTAATATGCCGTTAATGCAAAGGAAAAAATACAATAAAAGGTAGAACCGAACAATAAAATGCTTTTATATTTAACCCTGAAAATATAAAAAAAATACTGAAAAATAACAAAATAATTTTTGTTTAGTTGTATTTTATTTCTATATTATATAACACTGCACGGCAAATGAAATGAAATCAATTAAAAGTATATGTTTTTTTGTATTTCTTATAATACAAGAATGTGTTTTGCTTAATACAAAATTAATGCAATCTCTAGTAAGTAATTGCATGCAAAAAAATGTAAAAGAATGCGTGAACAATAATTAGAATGTTTTTTAATTATAAAATAAGTCGCCGAAGTTGCTCATTGATTAGTGTGTTGACTACTGTTTTAGGCGTTCTGGGTTTAAACCTGTTTAATCCTTACTTGATCTTCGATGTCCTTAGGTAATGAAAAGTCGCACACCTTCTTTCGGATAGGAAGAAAGACTGTAGGTTCCGTGTATTGCCCAGATGCTGCGTGCACGTTAAAGAATTGGAAATCTTGAATTAACAGCAAAATTTCCAGATGTGAATAACCTCCGGCGTCGGTGATTAGTTCACAGATGACAGAAATAAATTAATAAAACAAACAAAAATTATATGAACTTATAATATAATATAATACTCTTATCAGAGTTTACAGAGATGCCAGCTTTAAAGCAATGCAAACCTTTTAGTTTTCTTACATTTCTGCATTGGTTCCTTCAATAGTTTGTGATTTTTGTTGTCATATTTTTTATGTTATTTTATTTATACCTGTTTTCGTCACTCATTTAAGTGCTGGCTATATCTTTTTCCTATTGATTTGACTTTCTTGACATTTGTTGACATGTTCCAACTAATTAGTTATATTTTAGGACATTTTGCAACATATCTCAAAATTTGTTGTCATTGTTTGAAATTTGTGAAATATTTTGTAGCAAAAATTTAACCATAGTTTTTGGTATTTCACAAACATGTAAGTTGTTACCACATCTTACTATATTTATCTAAATTGGTTTTCGAAATTTTTTTTTATTGATATAGAGTATTTATGAGAATTTGTGTCATTTTGTTATTACATGGTATTTTCTGATTTTTTGCAAATGTCAAACAAAAATTAACGTACAGTTTGAATACAGCATGCTTTTAATGTTATTAGTGTTATTACGGAAAAGCTTACTAGTTTTTATGCTAGGTTTACACGAACAAGTATTTTGCGATGGAACTTCTGAGAAAAGTTGCGACAGCGTTCACATATCGGGTCGATGCATAAGTTTGTAACGTTTTTTTTAATTTAAAATTTAATTTTTTAAATACTCAAAATACATAAACTATTTATTAATATATTCTCCTGCATTGTTTATGATTGACCCTCAATGTTCTGGAAGTTTTTCAATTGCACGCCTGAAGAGATCCGGTGGTTTGGATGTGAAGAAGTAGTCAAGCCAGTTTCGAAGAGCAGCGTCGTTATTAAATGAGATTCTCCGGAGATTGTTGGATAGAGAGTGGAAAAGATGAAAATATGATGGAGCAAGATCAGGAGAATAGGGTGGATGTGGAATAACCTCATGACCGAGTTTTAGAATAGCTACTTTTACAATGTTAGCAGTATGCGGGCAGGCATTATCATGGTATAAAACCACTTGATGCTGCCTTACCGGTTATTTTTCTTGAATTACAGTCTCCAGGCGACGTAATTGTTGGCAATAAATCTCAAAATTGATGGTTACATTTTGCGGATGCAATTGGTAGTAGATGACGCCTTTTTTGTCCCACCAGATGCACAACATTAACTTGCGAGGATGGTTACCCCTTTTTGCACGGGGAGTTGCTTGTTTGTTAGGGCTCAGCCATTTCTTTCTGTTCTTGGATTTATGTAAAGGCACCATGTTTTGTCACCAGTAACACTTGACGAGTTAAACAATGACGATTTTTGTTGTTTTTGCTTAAAATGTATGATACCCAAACAACCGACCTTGCCTATGGAATGCAAATGTCGTACGATGGTTGATTGGTCACAATTATCATATTGAATTTCCGAGTTGATTGACGTTATCACGAATTGAAGCATTTAATCTGTCTTCATCAAACTCGGATGGTTTTCTTGATCGTGGGGAATCATTCCTTTCAAAGTGTCACTTTATGAAACGAGAAAACCATTTTTGTGCAATTCTTTAAATGATGGCGTTCTCTCAGTAAACGGCACAAATGGTTCTAGCGACCTCTGATGCCGCAACTCCTCGGTTAAACTCAAACAAAAACATATGTATCGGAAATGTTTGTTTTTTTGTACTTGATACTCCATTTTCTTTAGCCAACAATTACCACTAACTTTACCTTGGAAAACAAAAACTCTA
The DNA here is from genome assembly GCA_030264575.1 of Tachinus sp. AB-2021. NCBI lineage: Eukaryota > Metazoa > Arthropoda > Insecta > Coleoptera > Staphylinidae > Tachinus > Tachinus sp. AB-2021. The sequence goes on along the minus strand of JARJEC010149030.1, from coordinate 5,858 downwards.
CGAACTTGTGCATCGACGAAATTATATACGCAAGTAATTTACGCAATTGCTCTATTAGAGCAGACGCTAGTAACAGGTTTTTGTCTGTGATTTTACCCAGTATGCCTTTTGGAGGGAATGATAATACTCATATTTTGATGACAATAATTGATAAATTAAAATGGTATTTCTGGTTCTCTATCTTTATCTCTTCTGTAATATGCTAATTTAACATTAAGGTGTACTTGAACATGAGCAAACGGTATGTTATTATTTTTTGTAGTCAACGTGTAGTACAACCATCTTTTCTTTTTAATGTTCAGAAACTGTTTATTTTTAATGCAAGTACACCTGCCTATGCCGAGCATTTGGATCCACGTAAACGGTATGCCTATGAATGTACATTAACTTTTTTTGCTGAATTTCATTTTGGAACACATTGCAGTAAAGTTAAATAAAACCGTGTAATTTGCAGAAATATTATTAATTAACTTTAATATATGAAGTACCTGGGATGCTACTTAAAATTATCATTTATTATTATTAAAATATGAGCATCATAATACCCTCTAAATGGTATAATACGCAAATATTTTATGGATAGTACTTGCGGCAAGTAATAACTGCGTAAGCGTTTACACGGTAGATATGTGTGTTAGACGTTCAAGCAATTTTTGCCGCAACTATTTTCCGCAAATTTTGCGACTTGCTTAAGACTACTCTTGGAGAGTGTTTACACTATGCAAATAAATTGGCAAGTACTTTCAGATAGACGCGCGATAGTTTTACTTGCTTGTTTAGACCTAGCATTATGTTATTAAAATAAAAATATACAAACCTGTTAACTTTATATCAATTTTATTTTCTATAATTTTAGATAGAGAATGTTGACAGAAATATTATTCAAAGTGTAAATACAATTCGCAATAATTACCCTAATATGTGCACAAATATAATAGATCTACAAGATAACAAACTATTAACAAATGAAATTATAAAACAAGAACAGCATTATAAGTTGTTTTCAAATGAATATAATGAAAGTATTTTTTCGGAAAAGGGAATAAATAATTTCCAATTTTATGAATTAAGAGAAGTCTGTCACTTCTCTTTAATACTAATAGATAATGAAAAGCGATTATTTGAAAAAATAACTTATGGATTGTTTCTTTTACTTCATGGAGCTGTAGAGGAAGATAAGATGTTTGACATTATTATAGTAACTGATAGTATAATAATTGAAAATTTAAAAACATTTATGAGCAGAACGATTGTAATTGATGGAAATGGAACTGCATGGGGTAGAACACCTTTGATATTTGAACCAGAAGCTTTGAGGCAAATATTTAAATTAAATTGTAATGATTCAGCTACAATTGAATATCTATATGAATACAAATATAAAAATTGCAAAAATTGTGAGACTGCTTACGAAGTCAAAAATAATCCACCATTTAGTATGATTGATGGTACCGGTGTTGATTATTTGATACTCAACGAATTTAATAAAAAAAATAATTTATTAATAACTGACCAATCAAATATTGTGGAACATATAACTGGAGGCGAATTGTTATATACAATGTACAATAAGTATACCACTTTACCATATATTATTAGCAAAGATATAATTGCTGTACCACTAGCACTAACAAGACTTAATAAATATGCACTAGTTTATGTATTCAAAAATGACTTATGGTTTGCTTTATTGGCAGCTTGCATTTTGATAGTATTCACAATACATGTAATAGTGAAATATTTAAATAATCCCGAAGGCTATAATAGATTTGAGTTTATTTTATTAGAAACATATGCGGTTTTTTTGAGCCAAGCCATTGCAAAACCAACTGATAAAATATTAAATATTTTATTCATTACATGGGTAATATTTTCTTTTATAATATTAAATGCTTACGCTGGACTTTTTTTTGCACTTTTATTAAACCCAATTAGTGAGCAGCAAATTGATTCTTTGACTTCTCACCAATTTATACAGCAGATTAAATTCATGGCAGTTCCACGTGAAAAAGACGAATTTGAACTTATAATAAATGAAAATATTGATAAAATTTTTACTGAATCATTTCAGTTTAATTTTAAACCAATTGATAAAGGTTTGAGTGTTGATGAAATAAAAAGAATTGTTGAGAAGCGGGATGCATCAGCTTTCATGTCCGAAATTGCAGCAGACAATTATAACACGATGTTAATGAATGATGGATTGGATACTTTCTATAAAATAAATCTAGGAATAAGAATGTTTTCGATGATATGTATCAATGGTCATCTATGCTCATTATTGAATAACCTAATTCAAGAATTACATGCCAATGGTTTAATTGAAAAATGGTTCAAAGATTTTAATAAATCACCAATAATACCTGTCGATAAGAGGCAGGAACCTTTGAAGATGATGCATTTTGCATTTATAATTATAATTTATTTTATAGTCCTTGCTATAGCAATAATTGTGTTTATATTGGAATGCGTTTATTATAAATGTAATTTCTTAAGATCACTTTATATCTGATTTTAATTTTTAAAATTATTATTGAAGTGACATTTTCTCGCAATTTTTTAAATTACCTAAATAAACATTTGTTGACATATTTAAGCCAGACAATAATTTAGTGTAAAAGGACTTTTAAAAGTTGATGTTTCTATATCGGAATAGCACAGATCATGTTTTTAAATATTTTAATGAAGAAGGAACACTCTATAACTAGGTTTGATATTGGCCAACGCTGTGCAAGTTTAACGAGAACTTAATTCTAAACTTTGGTATATATCCTTTTTTCTTCTTAATAAGATTGCTTTTTAAAATTGAAATAACTTTACAATCCTATATGTACGAAAATTGTTTGTGTATTTTTTTGTGCTTCTAAAATACAAATAAACTTTCATAAAACTCATGGCATTTTTCTAATGACCTTCTAACTAATGGCCGGCTACCATGGGTTCAATCAGATGAATATTTTTCTGTTTTTAAAGCCGTTTTTAGCCATAGGACAGACAAGTGAATCTGATCTACTGTCCTATTTTTTATTTATCTTCAGTCATTCACATATTTACTGTATCAGAATCAATAACCAATTATATGTGTGTGAGTCTCAAAATTTGTAATTTTATTTAGCGGCTAAACAAACTGAAAATTAAGAATTTAATATGTTCCGTTCGTCCTTTGTTATTGAGTTATTGATTAAAAAAATTAAAATTTAACATTTTAACTTTAAAAAGTAATAATATTAAAAAACAAAATATTGTCCGGCGATCTAAGAAACCGTGGGGCCAACGCTACCAATCTACCCCCCGGGAAATTTTTTATTCAGAATATTTTTTGTTTGTTTTCCATAATGTGCCGGTGCACCATTATATTGGAATCGATTGTTTAATCTACTTTCCATTGGAACTTTATCGAGTAATGGAACTGATAAAATTTGATTTAAGAATAGCGGATAAGAGACTGAAGTAAGTCGGTTAGGTAGAATGCGTGGATTATTATTTAATAAGTCATTGTCCATTGACTATTGTCTTTGATAAGATCTTTGGCAAACTCGGATTTTTATCCATTCCCAGGCGGGTTATGAGTATGTATGTTAAATGTTTCAGGAAATGTGTATACATCACTCTATATAATCTTTTCAATGAAATGTGGATCATGCTATGTAACAACCATCTACAAAACTTGCATAAAGTTCTCTACCTCCGTCATGCAAAAATTATAGTACATGAATTTGGGACCTTACAATTTGAAGGCATGTATTTAAATTTGCCTAAATAAATTCGAAAATTTGTGTAGTGTTTGTTTTTAACTTGTCTTGCAGTTTTTGCATTATCGTGTCGGCAATTGATGATTTGAAAACCTTTCTACATATGATTTTACATATTTTACTAGTTTTGTACAATTTTATTGGCGATATTAACAATTTTGAAGCTAAAGTGAGTGGTTGTGTACAACTCTTGTAAACGATAACGGATACTAGATAAACTCTAGGGAACACCAATGCAATTTACAGGAAACCAGTATCACAACGCCAATTTAGTCGTATAATCAAAGGATAAAGGTTTATAAGGTTTAAAATTAATTTCCAATTTCAGGTAGCGATTTTGCTCTACTCGCCATTCTAAATTTCTGACGTACGTCTGTTCCTATCAGTACGTTCCAATCTTTTTCATCGCTAGATGATGAGAAAGATTGGAACGATGTTCCATCTCTTCCATTATTTTATACCGTTACAATTAACACTTACGAGTCTCATAAGCGAACGGAAAATGTTACTATTTATTTCACCGCTGATTTTGAATATAATAAAATACTATTTTTATGTTACATTGTTCAAGTTTTTATTTATTACATTTTTTTAGCGCGTCCGAGGTATTTGTTATTTTTTATCTGCTTTCTTGAAAATATATGTTGTACCAAAACGTTTCTTCTACCTTTTATTGACTTAAATTGTATTAATTTTTGCTTATTATTACTACACAAAACCCTGTAATTCTGCTGCTTACTTGTTTTTACTTAGTATTTAGTTTGAAGTTCATTTAGGACGTACTAAGTAAGGTGTTTTCCTCAGCAAGTAAACCTTGGCAATAACATTTGTATGGTACCTTACAGTTTTTATTTATGCGCATGACGTTATGTTATATGTCCTTGTTTTCTGGTAATTGATGGAGTGCTGCTGTTGTATTTTGAGGTTCTTTCAGGTTTGCGGAATTCACGCAGTCAAACTTAGGCAACACTTGCTGTCTTTATCATCTATTTTATCTCTACCTGTAACTCTTACCCTTTCTTTTATTTTCTTTAGATTCTGTTAGATTTTTGTGCATTTTCTTCTCGCCGTATAATCTTTTACACATAGTTTATGTAATTACCAGATACTTTTGGTGATTCTAGTTTTACTTTGAGCGAAATTGTCTAATTTCTATTTTGGATTATTTTGTGTTCAATAGTCGCCAGATATATATATACTGATCATCTTGAAAGTTTTATTGTCTATTAATTTTGAGGTGGCGTACAAATCATTTGAAAATTGCTTGGTTAATTTGATTTACTTAAGAAATTGTTTCAATTCCACGTCTCCAATTTCAGGGCGTGAGTAGATATTTTGATGTACTCTGTTTTTCCTTTTTTCCAATTATTTTGTTGTAAATAATTTTTAAGAACTCCGTCTCCGGTATTTGTATTGTATAGGAAGGAGCACGTCTCTACTTATTATTTTATCTCCGGCATTAGTTTCTATGTTCATTTCCCTTTTTCTTGTTTTGTCCGCTGTCGCGTTTTGTTTACAACATAATTCATGTAATGTTTCTTCCCCTTTTCACTAATAAATACTTTTTGTACTTTTTATGACATCGTCTTGCACATCCTCAGCTAGCTTGTTTCTGTAGCTTTTTTGTTTTTTTCTTCCATTTTTGTCATTTTTTGCGTTATACTATTAAGCTCTTCCGCTATTGTTTTATCCCTCTTACCTTTTCTATTCGTTTGCTTGGAGTCTCACTCCGAGGTATTTTGATATTCTTTCCTATAATGTGTGAATATGGTTTAGTTCATGATTTCAGAACTACAACTTACGCTGCATAATAATTGTTTTACTATAATAATTGTTGGCCTTCAAAATTACATTATAAACACCTTTTAACACATACAATTTTAGAATATTAAAAAATATTCTTTTACATCAAATTTCATTATTTAAATATTTTTAACTACTTGTCTATTGCCAAGTCGTTTTTTCTTTTTGCCCACTGTAATGAGTGGGTGACTAGCTTCTTTTTAGATATAATAAATTTTGTTTTGTATACTATATTATTAATTATACAACCTAGGAAAAAATTTATAATTATTTTGAATTTACTGTAATTCCGTCTTAAAATGT
>JARJEC010148991.1:0-10164 GCA_030264575.1 Tachinus sp. AB-2021 | reverse complement strand
TGTATTGATATTTTTTGGGTGTTTTCAGTAAGTGCTTATTTATTCAAATCTTTGATTTAGTTCGCCATTTATGCGTTTTATGAAACTTTAAAATCATCAAATTATTTATTATGTCTGCGTCTCGACATCAATTTTGTTCGCTACAAATAATTGAAAACCTTGCGACGAGAAGGCTATTAACCGCATCCAAAATTTAAAGAGTTGTAATTTTTAAATTGAATTTAGTTAGTATCATTATGTTACATTTTACTATCCAATAAACAAATACATAATCGACTAAAATGTACAGAGTATGTCAATATTTGAGTTTTAATTTGCAATCTTCTACGTAAATAAAGTTAAGGTTTTATCCGTACGTTGCTCAAAGTATGTATTTTTTTTCGTTTTATACATTGGAGACACAAAAAGACAGAAAAATTTCCGTCTGTCTGTCTGTCTGTATGTATGTATGTATCTATGTATGTATGTATGTATGTATGTATGTATGTATGTATGTATGTATGTATGTATGTATGTATGTATGTATGTATGTATGTATGTATTTATGTATGTATGTATGTATGTATGTATGTATGAATGCATGTATGTATGTATGTATGTATGTATATATGTGTATGTATGTGTGTATGGATGTTTCATGCATAACGCAAAAAAGTTTAGAAGCTAGCGGCGTGAAATTTTCAAAATGCCTTGCAAAGCAGCTCCAGTTGTGGCTCTCGGAAGATGATTAAGATCGGTTAAGTTGGTGAAAAAATCGCAATTAAATTCATATTTAATGCAAAAAAGGACAATAAACACAGTATTTAGAATTAATTTGAATTAATGAATGCAATAGATTCAATTGAAGATATCGGTTTGGTATTTACTTTACAATATATGTGAAAATTCTGCAAATATTAATTAAATATGTTGATATACGCTTTGCATAAATTGTGCGAAAGGCACAAGGAAAAGTTTTGGTACGCCGTGAGTCCTCTAGTAAATATCTCGTGTTGTATGAGTGATGATATTAGAAGTTTTAAATAATTTATTCATATTAATTTTAAAATTAGAAAATTATTAGTGTTCTTGTAAAATTTGGCTGCTATACTTTTTTTACATATTTACAAATCCACCTGGAGGTATGTGACTGTTAAGGTATAAGATCTGCTTATATCCTGGAAAATTAGGATTGGTTAACCTATCATAAAATAGTACTTCAGTAAAACACATGTGTGTTAGGTTTTAGAATTATTTTTGAAACCTTACGCATATGTGTTTTATAGAAGTTTAATATGTAAAAATTAAAAATGTTATATAAATGTAAAAATATTAAATATAAAATAGTACAACCGCTCAATAAAATAAATATATTTTTTGCTAATCAGTTAATGTAAAGTACATATTTGAAAAATTCTTCTGTAAAATATAATATTATGTTGTGTTTCACTGCATTGTGGTTTTGTATTTGTAACATATTTGGGATTTCCAAGGGCATTGCGTTTGAATATAGGCAAATGCCGCTGAGAAACCCCAAAATTGCGCCAACTGCATGAAAATAAAGCGCAATATTTTTGTATAGGTAAGCATTTTAAGTCGTAATACGATTTACCAGCCTAAAGCAAATTAAAACAATATGTTCGTTTCTAATAAAATGAATAAAGCCTCTTTCACAATGCACCCGACTAACAACAAAATGCTATATAATTATTTCTCAATAATACTTTTCTAGTCAAGTGGATCTAACATCTCCTAAGGCCTGTACATACATATTTGATATAAATCAATGTGAATTTTATTTATGAACCTTTATTAATTTTAAATGCTTATACTATACACAAAGAGCTGAACGATTCGCGTACTTGATAATAATATCTTCATATAATTCATTGTACCTATGAGGGACGAGTACTGGCCACAAATCATTGTTATAAATCGTTTTATATAAGATACCTAGAAACTAGAAGTTCTCCTGCAATTAAAAGCCATTTTTTAGATAGTATTATGCATATACACCTATTAAGTTGGTAGTGTTAAAACTTCCATTAAATAATAATTTATGTGCACATATGTAGATGTTTATTAGGTTGGATTTACGCCCATGTAGTGAGAGGTGCCTGCGTAGACTTCGTTCATTAGAAATATTCATAAATCGTTCACTCCTGTAATTATCTGCGTTTTCCCTGTGGTTTGGCTACTTCAGTGTTCGGCTTCTGGCTTGTACAAGATTAAAATTGCATACCAAAGCTTGTTTATGTTTGCAATAACTTGGGACTTAACAGGCCAGTAGACCTTCAACATTACCCACTGTACCGATAAGGCCCAAACCGTCACAAATTTGTCATTGCGTATGCCATGTCCGACTTATGTACATGCCCATCATAAATTCCATCCGTGCAGCTGAAACAAGAAATTTCAATTTCATTAAAGTGACGATAAGATAAAGATGAATTAATTCGTTGAGATACTGTTTAGTTATTTGATGCTATATGCCGTCCAATTATAAATTAATTATTTAAATTAAATTGGAGTTTAGTCGTGATGTATTGAGATATATTTGCCATGCAAATAAGCTCTGATTTACTTTAATTGAAGATCGAATAGTCTAGTTTACGGTTGAGAGGAATGTATTTATAAAATTAAATACATCTATACGTCGTAAAGCAAGTATTATACAATATATCGATGCGTTCTGCTTCTTTAATTACATCAGTTGCATCGGAAATAAAAAATAATAATTGCATTATTTAAAAACATTGTTCTACGCCAAATAGCATATTTCATGATACAAATGCATAAACGCGGTATTTAATTTATAATTTATGACTTTCTAAAAAAGCAAATGGAATACACAGCTATATGCAGAATTTTACACTGAATGAAAAGATGTAAAAATATATAGAGTGTTCCATTAAAAATAACAATGATGAACGTAGTAACAGGTGAAATATATTTATAAACTGATAACGTCTAAAAATAGCTTATTTCAAACCATTTAAGAATATATAAAGTTTGTTGGGTTAAACATAAAATAAGAAAGTTATAGCTTCCGGCGTTTTTTAGAAAAGCCACTATAAAAAGCAGCTATCATACTTTAACGTAGGTCAGCAAGGTTTTGATGTACCTTTTGTACCTATTATCTGTAAAATAACTTCTAAACTAGTAAATTTGCATGCGTTGTTATTACCCACACAAAATATTGTAAATGTCTTCAAACATTAATTAGAATTGTAAATTGGTTGGTTGTTTCTTACTCATTTCGTCTATATGCACTTTACTTATTTATTATATACTTTTTTAATCATTGTAAATTATACAAAAGAATGTGATTGTGAAAAATGCCGGGAGTGAAACAAGCACTCCTGATACGCCGATGTATTTGTACAGTCCCAAATCTTTTGATTCCAACCCATCACCTGTACAACATAATCCTGGTTTATGCCTGCTAAAGTAGGCGAACGCAGAGTTTTAAGTAGTAGCTGCTTCTAAATTTGAGAATCCTCCGGTTGAGGAAGTCAAAATTAAACCTCGCAAATTTAAGGAAAAAATATTATTCCAGCAACTTTGCAGAAAGTAGAGCTTATAGAACGTTTGCAAACTATTCGGTTCCTCAAACTGGATCAAAAACTAGTGTTAATGTTATAAAATTAAGTAATATTACGATAATATTGACAATATAAAAGAATTTGTTCCACAAACTATTGTTAAGTACCAAAAAGCTTTGCATTCGCTTTGGTGCCTCAAGGTGCCGCAATCAAACGGATAAATTTAATAAATACGAGCCATCTATTATTAAAACCAACCCATAGAAAGAACTTGTAAGCAATAAATTCCGCAAAAAAAATTGAGTAGTCATAACAATTGTCAACCTCATAAACAAGTTGTTCTTTGTAATTATTATCCCAAACATAACACAATAAGTGATCATGGTAATTACCGATCCATGAATGACTTAGTAAGTGATCATAATAATTATCAGCCCAATAATGATCATAATAAATATATATTACTAGAGGAATGATATAATTAGTGATCTTAATTATCATCCGAAGATTGATACAATAAGTGATCAAAATAATTATTACCCTAAAAATGATATAATAAGTAATGATAATATTTATCATTAAGTTAGTGATCTTAATAATTATCATCACAAGATTAATACAATAGGTGATTAAAATAATCATCACCCTAAAAATGAAACAATTAGCAATTATAATTATAAAATAAAACAATTTACTAAGTTTTGACCACAAAAATATTTATTAAAAATCAATATATTAACGACTTAAGTTACGACTTGTGAAGGTCATTATCAAGTGTATATTATATATTGATTTTCAATAAATATTTTTGTGGTAAATTGTTTTATTTTATTTTATAATGAAGTGCCACATAGTAGAGGTCGAAACCATCCTTATAATTATAATTATCTTCCTCAAAAAGAAGTCAGTAATTACTACCCGGAAGTAACAAACACCCGCCAAACTGATTATTATCAATCTGAACCAAATATTTATCCTCAAGATAATTATTATCACAATGATACACCTAAACAAATTTACAATTATCCAATTAGTTCAATTTATTAAGCCCATAAGAAGGATTTATATGAACCGGAAGAAAATTATAACCATATAGATATTCAATAATTGCAACCGAGTTTTCATATCACTCGTCCGCAAGTTCAAAAGTTGCAAAAGTTATACAATATCTATCAAATGTCCAATTTCCAAAGGACCGAGGAAATTAATTACCAAACCAATGTTTTGGCCGACACAACCAAACCCAATTTATGAAGAAAAAGATTACCAAAGTCATAGCCCAATCTATCAAGCCAATGTGATTGATTGTAAAATTCTTCCTAAAATTTTTCCAATAATTTATTACCAGAACCACCAGTCAATATGCATCCTAAACCGCATGTTTATTACAATAATATACATGCTAATGTCACAGTAGAACCACCACGTCCTTGATATGAATCCCAAGTATCCCAAGAAAAAGTACATGAATATGTGGCTGTTAGCAGTAAAGTTATGTCAAGGCCGGTCAGCCAATCGGCTGTAACAATACAACAAAATCAACCAAAAAGTAAAGGTGAACATGATATGAATGCCATGTTGAAAAGTTCTTTGCAAAGAATTGATAGATCCCGTTTACCAAAAAATCCAACTTTGAAAGCAAAATTGCCTGGTTTAAGTTCTCCCAAAAGTCCCACTTTAAAAGCAAAATTGCCTACCTTCAGTCATCCAGTTAGAAAACAACACGCACCTAAGCAAATTAGCAAACCCAATGAAATAATAAAACCTAATGAAATTTCAAGGCCAAAAGAAATTATTAAACCAAAACCAAATTTGCAGTAATGATTAACCGTTAAATTTGCAATCGCTGGAAATTAACGATAGAGGTGCAATGATTCCATAGTGACCAGCAAATTTCAAATACCGATGAAAAGTGTGCAGGCTAGAAAACCGATGCACGCTCAGGTTTTAAGCAAATGCGATTCTTGGCATCAAATATGTCAACAGGAAAGTCAGCCAAGAAACCATCGCCTAGAGCTTCTCCCAATGCTAGAGTGGTGATGAAATCTAAATCTACACAAGTAGAAATAAATCGATTAACGACATCTGAGAAGATGTCAACATCCAGACATAGTACAGATCTGTGCAGGTCGCGAATCTTGCCCGATATAGTGTGTCCGGATTTGCTCGACAAGACTAACGTAGATGCAGCGTTTGAAGAATAATCAAGTCCAGAACACAATAACAGAAAACATTTGTGAGGTTTCAACCCGTCATTCCATTAAATTTTTTATGTAGTTATATAAGGTGTTCCATTTTCTATTCTTACTATTATCTCATATGTAATGTGAAAAAGTTTTCTGTTTTATCTGTTTACTTTAACACGACGAAGTTGCTCATATCCATCTAACAACCAACATATTCTATTCAATTTCATTCTATATTTAAACAATAAAATTCAACATCGAATAATTTTCCTCGAAATGGGTTGTTCTACCAGTGCTGCAAAAAGGGATGGGTTGTATTCCCAAAACGTCTATTTAGAAGTATTTAGAAGTATAACGATGTATTAAATTACAAATAAATCTAGTCCTAATTGTCGAAAAAACGGTTTATTGCATATTCACTTCAGGACAATAAAACCAAAATCGTACAAAATATTAGCTTTGCTAAAATGACGTAGCTCTGGGTGCTCATGTATCTTGGACTAAAATGTAAATGAGCATTATAATAAATTTAATAAGTAAATAAACAAAAATAAATATATTACAAATAATACGAAGAATGACTAAATTCCTAAAGGTCCTCAAATATTGCGGAATTGTACGATACAAAAATATTAATTATCGTACACCAATATATAAAACATCTTTATCATCATAGCCATATACTAAGCCTACTATATCGTAAAACCTTGCGCAGTCGATCCACATGCACAGTCTGTGCCCTTAAGCCAACAGCTAAATCTGTGGAGAGCTAACTGGCGACATAATCCAAAAACTGTCGACAAATTAACCGAGGTATTGTAGCATCTTCATTGTTGGAGTAAACTACTGCACACAAATAGTACTCTAATTTTGAAGTGGATTTATATACGTTGATAAATACATCAATTAATTGAAGAGGTAGGCATTATGATGAATTATTACTACTTAACACCATTTGGATTTTATAGACAAAATTTAAAAGTTAAGTGTACGACTTGTATCACATAATAGAACTGAAGTAAATAAAGAAAGCAGACGGAGGTATATTTTTTTTATAATTTCCAATATTTCTTAATCCCATGAGATATATTTGAACAACATAAGTTAAGTGTTTGCAACAACAAACATCAACTTCTTTGCGTCAACAGTTTTTGTCCTGGCCTATCGGTGATACTTTCAAACCACATTCATTCATTACCTACTCATTTCTAACCTTTTCCACGCACGCTTCTTAAGTACCTTATTCAAATAGCATTTACTTTACTTTTCTGTTTCTCCATGTTTCAGATCCATACAGCAAAATTGTTATTAACACACTTTTATATACTACCACCTTTGCTTCCTTAGACAATGTTTAAATTTTTGCACTCATACTCATACTTTCAACTACTATCGCACCATCAATACCATTTTTATTAAATTTCTTTCAAAATAGACAAAATCATCCATCTGCTCCAAACGGTCACTGTTCAAACTGATTTACTGCCTACTCCATCGTTACTAAAGACCATGATTTACGTTTTTGCTACACTTATACGGAAATTCATTTCATTTGTTGCAACATTCAGTCAGCATTATGTAAGTCATTCTCATTTTTATAAATTATATTAGCATCGTCAGTAACACTATTATCTTTACACATTTATAATAAATATATTAAACAGCCATGAAGATATATCACGTCGTTGCACGAATCTTTGAATTATATTAAACCAATCTCTCTGTATATCATTTACCCTAACGCATGCTCTACAGCCCGCTTATATAGCAATTATGGCATTAATTAAATTATCATCCACTCCATATTCTTTTAAAAGAGCCTATAGGATATGTCTGCTAACTCGACCATATGTTTGTTTTAGATCAACAAACCCACAGTACACAAAAAAGTGTACTGTGGGTTTGTTGCGTGACAGTGAAGAAGAACTTCACTGTCACGCATTTTTCTATCACTTCCTGAAATGCTAATATTTGATCCAAGAAACCTCTACCTGACATACCACCAATTTGAACGCCAAAAATAATATTCTTAATCGTTTTATGGCGCAGTTTTAATCAGTACTCTTACATACACTTTTTCTGGTATTCTGAACAAACTAAATGCTCGATAATTTTTACACTCTGCCTTTTCCTTTGTACAACGGAACAATCACATCATCTTTCCACTCATTTGACATTTTAGACTTTCTAAAGCATACATTAAATAGTTCAATCTAATGTAGGAATTACCCCCATACTTTAACATTTCACCCATAATCCAATCCAAACCCGCGGTTTTCCCACTTTTAGAGTTTTTATAGCTCTTGTCACTTCGTGCTTTGTTTTATACTATAAGCCACTTTCCCATGTTGCTTTCTATCTACTACAGAATTCCTACTACTAAAACACAATCATTCAAAATACTGCAGCGTTCTCTAATGCCGTCTTCATTACAAATCATTTCACAGCAGTTATTTTGAACACTACAATTTTTTCTTGCCATAGTTTCGATCTCTTTGCCCACTTCCAATATATCTTTTTATTTCATTCAAAATCATTCTGCATCTTCGCTGATTCCTTGCTTCTTAATTGCTCCTTGCTTTCCTTAACTAGTTTCTTTGCATTTAGTTTCTTCTCTCATACAGACCATTTTTTCCATCTCATTTTCAATCCACTTTTTATATGCTTTTATGTTTTTATTCACTGCAACTTTTGCTAGGTCAGTCTACCGTGCATCCCTCTTTATATTTCCAACAATCGTCACTTCTCACTCGGCTTTTACACATTCAATCATTGTAACTTTTAATCTATTTCACAATTTTTTTATGTTTCTGTTCGTCATGTCGTCATTCAATTCTTATTATGTAATTTATTCTTTTAGTACCCTATAATTTGCTCTTTTTTTATTCTGAACATTGTCTACCTTCACTCTTAGCTGTTTGGGTCTTTTTTGCTCTTTTCTAATAAATTTACGACCAAGGTCGAACTTTTGATATCACAAGATAATTCCGGATTAGGCTCCACGTATCACCCTAGTATCTCTAATTAAATTTCTCAATCTTTCACCATACACAACAATATTAATTATAGACTTGGATTCGCCACTATGCCAACTATACATGTGAATTTGTCTAAAATTCAGTCGTTTTTGACTCTCGGAGCTCAAACGATTGTATATTTATTAATTAAAATTAAGAAAATTGCTTTCGTATACATATGAATAAAGGTTTAAACTATTCTGCTATCGAATTAATTTTTTTTAGTTATAATTTTTTCCTTGCAATTGACGTTAAAAAAACATATTTTATATTGATGTTTAGGTATATGCAGATAATCAAAAACCTAATCCGATAGCCCGATAGATTGTTCTTTTCTAAACAATTCTCCTTAAACAAATATGAAATTAAATAAAATAAAAAATCACAATCACTTGAGAGCTACACTTCTATTGGCAGCAATTTATTGTGTTCTAAAGTAACGTATTGTCATCTGTATGAATTGCCTACAGACCGTGTCCTAAAACACTTATTTGGGAATATTTAAATCTTTTATGCACCAGTGGCCCCATAGATCATGCTTCTCGGCACCTTGCCTCTTAAAGCAAGTGTAGAATATAATAGACCCCCGTTTACACACAAACTAATTCCTTAACATTTTCATTATTCACATTATCGTTACCGTACTTCCGTAGCACTGTTTCGGATTCTTGTTGGGTACTTAGAAAGCCATTCAAATCACCCAATAGTACAATTCTTTCGGCAGATCCACCTGCTTTGCTGCAGGTGGTTTGATTGAGATTTTGCCAAAAGTCTACTACATTTTCAACCTCACGGTTGACAGGAACGTATGCCGCCACCAGAAAAATTTTACGGTTGCCAATTTTAATATTCTAGATGACAACAAAGTATATTTCCTTACATAGTGTTTAGTTGTAGAGCTTAGAATTACCATTACACGACTACCGTTTTTCCAATCATCTACACCCGATCACATGGCCAAATTACCACCAGTCATAGTTAAATATGTTTCCATTTCCTCGTAGTTTCACACTGGCATAAAATGTCAAGCTTTCTTTCATTCGTTTCTCTCACATTACAAATTCCAATAATCCAAGTTTTTGCAAAATTGTCAACAGATGGGTTGTGCCTTTTTGACCTCAGCTGCCCATCATAGCTTCGGTCAACCAAGGAATTTGCATCTGTATTATTTTTAGTACTTAACAAAATAAAGTGAACCAAGGTACTATCCTGATGTATTCGCCGCCATGCAGTATTCTCTGCTAACGGTAAGAGAAGCTATACCGTACGTTGGCACAGTTTAACCAATATACCACAAAATGCAACATTTCCTCAGTTCTATCGTGTCGAGCAAGCCTCCACTTTTCCTAACAATGTTTAGACAAACATAAAAATTTAGTTAAAAAACTTTGAATATCACTCACTCTAAAAACTTTATTATTTAATGTTATTCCAAAT
>JARJEC010148968.1:0-14709 GCA_030264575.1 Tachinus sp. AB-2021 | reverse complement strand
ATTTTTGAAACATGATAGCTGCTTGTACCGTTTTCCATGTTATAAAACAATATATTTACGGGGAACACATTGCAAACGAAAAAGTAAATATTAGTGATGCTGGACATAAAATGGTTTTAATTTAGTGGTACAAGAAAGTGTAGAGTTTAAATGTCGATGATTAAAATTTGTCAAATTTTTATATATTCAAAGTTTTCCTTTTTAATTTGGTGAAAATTATTAATATTAATACTTATAAATTAAATATTTTATTTGGTTTTTTAGTTTTATATTTTATGATCGATTTAGATATTTTAAATCATTATCAAATTGATTGACTAACAAATAAATTCCCCGCCATCCTGAATAAATTTATCGCCAAATTTTGATTTGATTAAATCATATTTTAAGGGTACATCAATTTATCAATATATCAAAATAATAAGTGTTGGTATAACAAATGTGTTATAATATTCATTTTGAAGTATATTTATTAAGGGAAAAAAATATACTTCTAAATGAACACTTATTATTTTGATATATTGACAAATTGATATAACCATGATGTGTACTTGGTTGCCTATAATGTTGTCATGATATAGTTGGAGACGAATTGAACATAACCAGCTATGAACATTATTTCACATATTATTTGACCTAAAACATACAAAATTGGAAAATGTGCATTAAGTCGCTTGGAATCAAATCTCATAATATTTTAATATATCGAAAATCGGGCTTTTAATATTTTAGAGCCGATTTTATAATCAATTTTTTATTAGTAATAAAAATAAATCGACATTTTATTAAATGATTTTTTTATCAATTGCTTTACAAACCACCCATTTTACCATAATTCCATACACAGAATATGTTTTAATATAAAAAATACGTTTTTTATGTATTAGTTTTATTTTAATTAAATCATTTCAACTTCCCGGCGCATCTCCCTCCCTATTTACGACACTACGTAAGTAGTGGTGAGTAGCGGTAGTGTCCTTAACTAAACAGCATGGTTCTTAAGAAATACACAGATGTCGCTAATCGATATAATGTGGGTTGTCTATGTCTCTACTAACCTAACCTAACCTCAAAATATATCTTAATCAACATTTTGCGGGAATTTTAAACAAAGAATTTATTTATTTATCAATCATGTATTTATTATAAAATATCGAAATCGATCATAAATTATAAAAGTAGAAAATTAAGTGAAAATAAAATATAAAATTATAGTATAAAAAGGACGTTACACTTGAATCATTTTATATTCAGTAGCATTGCCAATATTCATTCTTTTGTTTGCAATTTGTTTCCCGTAAATATATTGTTTTATAACATTTTACGAACAACAACCCCGTTCCAAACGTTTGTAGTTGCGTTCATTTTGTTGAAATTTTGAAAAGTGGCATAAGTACTATATAATTGAACGTTTTCATATCCTTAGATAAACGGCAAAGCGCCAGCATAACTCAATAAGAATTTTACATAAATGAAGTACGTTTGGGTAATTGCAACCTTAAATATAAGTCGAGTATAAATTCTGTCAATTAATCACATTTTAAATCTAACTTTATAATTATTACATTAGTTTCGTGTCGTCACAGGAAATTATTTATTATAGTAATAAAACAAGTGGTTTGTATATTATCGATAATCTTTTATAAATGTCACGAATTTTAATACTAAACAATTATTATAATAAATATTTTTTTCATTTCAACCGATTATTCAAAACAAAATTATTATTAGTAAAAAATGCCTTTTGAGTCTATTGGTATCTACATTTTTAAAATATTGATATGCACGATTACGTTCATGGCAGCAGCAATCAAGTCTCCACCAACTAATTTTAAATAGATATACAAAAAATTACCCAAAATTATATAAAATGTTACGGTCTACGTATTTTAAACAACATATACATGCGACTAGTATGAAAAAGGGTTGATTATGGCTGCTCTAAAGAGACGTGGAAGTACGATCATTTAGACCAAACGTCGGCAACCTTTTAGGTTGTATTGGCGTGTCACCAATCAGACAATTTAAAGAACTAGACACTAAGCGTGCTACTAAAATATAACCAGAAAATTTGTGTATATTAAGAAATTTGTCTATAATAATGCCCGTTATATAAGAATTATATAAAAAATACTATTTTTAAATATAATGTTTAAAGTACAATTAGTTAACACATCAATATTTGGTTCATAATTTGATGTTTTTATTTTGTCACCTTTGAGGCGTGCTACCAAAAATGTTTTCACGTTCTTAGTGCCACAGATGGCATAGATTGTGATCTCTGATTTAGGCGAACTTCTTGGAGTACGATTATTTAGACGTGTGGAAGTATGATTGTTTAAATTTAACCAAAATTTATATATTTTTGTAAATTTTTCTAAGTCATATTAAAAAATAGTTATTTTTCAATAGTTTACTTTACTTTTGGTGATTTATAACGAACGTCGGACATTACTGCATTGCAATTTATATAATTTTGATCTACCCCTTAAGAATTTTATTGATTTCTTCTTTATTAATTGTTGTGATCTAACATTTGTTATAAAGCCGACCTGTAAATGAAGATGTGTTTTAAGGCAATCTGTATGCTGCACTGTTGCTTTTTTTTCTTGTCTGTATTTGTTATTTATTTGTAACTCTTTCTTGCCTCATAATTTTTGTTATTTTACAACTTGTAAGTTTAAGTTCATGCTTACTTCTTCTTCTTTTCTTATATTTTATTGCTTTGTTGTCGCCTTTGACTGTCTCTATTAACATTTAATTTTTAAAGACAATATCTGATGGAATGTCTGTGTTTAAGAATAATACCCACCTAAAGTATATTGATTAAATCTCTTAGAATTCTTCTATCTTTCTTTTCAGCAAAAATCAGTTTATTTATTCTACTATTCAAAAAATATTTTTTCACTTATTTCTCATGTTTGTTCCACAATTTTATTATTGTTTTTTAAACTAATTCTTTTATGTTTATTATTTCCATTATTTGTACTGAACAATTACAGGTTTTAATCTACTCAATTTGCTTTCTTTAGGATGACTTCTTTTTTTTCTAAATGTTACCATTTTTGTTCTTTTTTACTTCAAGAATGAAAGGATCAGATCATTCTATAATACTTTTCCAAGCATTTTATCATACTTTTTGTTTTGTTTACAAATTTTTTTAGTTCTACTGTTTTTACTGTTTTTATATAATGGCATCCCTTGCGGACTCAAAATTAATGGGGGATTGGGTTTTCCTGAGAAGGGTTCTGAGCGGTGAGTTTCTTACGTCAGTGTGCAAAGTCTGATTGCTGTAAATACATGCGTGCAGCCGCGGGATTTTTGTCAGTAAAATAAGTTTTTCAGTTGAGGCGAAAACGTGAGATAGCAGATTGTAATTATCATCTATGAAAGGGTCTTCAATCAAATCACAAGCATAAGGTCATATACGATAATTTTGGTTCATGTTATAACCTTTGAGTGAATTGTGTAAGATGGCGCCAGTAATGTTATTAATATTTCTGACATATTTACTTATTATTTAACTCTTAAGTTACAGTTTTTGCTCATTTCAAAAAATGTTATACAAACATATTACGTGAAAATTTTTCTGGGTTTATACAAATTTTGCAATCAGGCAGGAAAATTAGTTTCCCGCACTTAGTTTATAAATAATTATTTCTGTTGAGGAAATTAAAGCAGGAATCAAGCCAGTTGGTGATAACTTTCTAGATTGCGGCGGTGTTGTGCCCGCAGTGTTTTTTTTTCCAGGCCAAACAATTATTCTACTTTGAGGTTTTGTGGAGAACATGCGGAAGAAAACGGCATATCTTTGGTTTACAGGGATTGGTTCTTCCACCACGACTGCGCTGGCTCTGAAGCGGTTGTTGACCAAAAACGACTTGACATATATTGTCTAACCCTCCCCCCCCCCGCCGATTATAATTGGACTTGGCCTCCTATGTCATTTGTTGTTCCCTAGACTATAAAGGAGTAGAAACAAGTTTTGAACAATGCTAAAACGATTGAACGAGTCAATGGGAATTATTTTGAAGATGATAAAAATTTTATTTGAAAATATTGATTAATAAAGAAGTTATAACGAAATTCCCGTTATTTTTGGGTTGCCCTTGTACCTATTCTGTTTCTATAACTACAATTTTGACCAGTAGCGTATAAAAAATGGTCACATTATCTATATATATATATATATATATATATGACAAAACATATATTGTCCTATTTATTTAATTAATAATTTATTTCATAACCTCATTTTTTTTTCTTTATATTTATTATATAATATATTTTGTAATATTTTATAGTATTTGTATACGTTGGGTTTTACCCAACAAGCCATCATCTCGAGATCCTTTTGCTGTGTGTATGTAGGTATGTGTGTGTTGTGTTATTGTCTGTTGCTATATAAATTTGTCTACGCGTATTGCTATGATGTTGCCCATTCTGAGCGTGCCTAACATTACCCAACATTGCTTAACTTATGCAAACATCTGCAATCGGCCATACTGGATATGCCACTCTGGCGGTCTTATTTTTTATTTTTTTATAAATTCGTGAACTATTTTAATCAATCAAAATAAGAACATTTGCAATCTATTTGGTCAGTTCTAGTTTTTGCTGATTTAATTATATATTGTTAATTTGTCTTGCGTACACAATAATGATCATTAAATTTGTAAATAATTATTTTCAAAAAAGGTGATTATAATGAAAGTAAAATCTATCAATTTGTAAATAAAATTTCGCGCAAACATTTATTTCTTAGAAAGTTATACTTCAACAAAGTTCCATTCGAACAGTTATATCAGCTGTTACATTATGAGACAGCAAAAGTGGCAAGGAATCTAAATGTACATGCTTTATACATGAAACATAAGATAAGTGTCGACAAATATTCAAATCAGTTGCAAATGATTGACGTGCGCTGAATCAGGCTCTGTAATGTTAAGAGAAAAACCGTGTTCTCGATGATTTAACCTTGCTTTTATACAAAGATTTCAGTTTAATTTGAATATTACATTTCCCCGACCTTAATACCTGGTAATGAGTTTGCAAAGTAAATTTTACAAATTAATTTAGTACGAAGAGAAAATTTGTATTATAATTTAGAAAGTGTGCTGCAAATATTAATTTTTGGGGGTTGTTTTATTTAATATTCTGTTGATGAGTGCCAGCGCTGTCGCATTAAAATGCATTCGGTTTTGTTTGCGAGTGCAATGAATGAGACGCAACGGATAAGTTAATTAAGAAGAGTCTTGCTAGCAGTAATTATGCCAGATACGAATCCCGTCCTAATAAATTCAGCATTTTTCTTAGTTTAATCCACGCCCGTTGCGGACCGAGCACAGCACGTACCTCTCTCGCCGTTGATAATTAAGAATAATTTCACCAGGATTCTAATTAAAACTAAAAAAGTTTAATGTGACTGAGTGAAATATGTTTGAGCAAATCGACGAACAATGGCTGCCTCAGATCCGCCTGCCTATTTCAGTCGAATATGTGGATATTGATATTGGATACGTGCAACTTGTCTTACACGTAGCAACATGAACGAGTGAATATTCATATATGGAAATTCTGGATCCCATTACGAATTGGAGATCAGATTTCAGTGCATTCGCGTTCGCATAATGACAGTTACTGTCAGTTTATACCAGTATACCCTTTCAAAGGGGGATGGTTTATTATTACTTGTTTACATTTTACTGAGTACTGGACTCTAGATTTATTATTATTCTCTGCGAAATAGTTTTGTTGAAATGTTACGAGAGAGTGGAAACCCAAAACTATAAACTGATGTGGAATTTGCCATGTCGTTAATATAAATCAACTGCTTAAGATAAATATACGGTGCTCGCTCATTTTTGAAACTGCAATCGACTCTGAATATCAAACCTGTGCAAATTTAGGAAAACAATTGAATTGTTTTATTCGAATTATTCAAGATATAATAAATTCTAAAATGAATACATTGAATCAACAACCGTTTGACTGTCTGTACGTCAATATACACTGGTCAAAAAAACTTAAGGGAAAAGTAATTAATTCGACGCTAATTTCGATATTTGTGATAATTTAAATACTTAAATATATTTTGTGTACTGACTGTATTAAGAACATATCGATTATATCGAAATTAATAACTGAAGAAATGTACGTCAAACATTGGAATAACTTGCACTAAATTAATGCTGGCAATAATTTTTCTTATAAAATTTAAAGTCGTAAATAATGTAAAAAACATTAACAGATAAATAAGAAAATTATTATTGGGTGCGTACTGCAAGAATATTTGGAGACTCTGATAATGCGTGATTTGCGTTTACATATCCCACTGTATCCAGATTGTGAACTGGCCAGTACAAACATCGTATTTCTTGTTTTTGAAAAATTATTATAAAACAATATACATTGAGCGCATCAGTATTTTCGATGAATTTTAACCATTCAATCATTGTCCAACACCACAATACGCACTAGAATTTTGTTGCAATATTGTTGACCGGTGTCGCTTTCTTTAGAAAATATAACAAATTAATTTTTCTCTTCTAAACTGATACCTCACCTGATTATTGTTAAGTTGCCGCCAAGTGAAGAAACATTTGAAATATACACTCACCTTAACATTGTCTTTTTGTTCCTTCAAACATACATAAGCGACCATTACTATTATTGATACGATTCCGTTTATCTAATCCTTATGATTTTTCTAAAAAAGTTCTAAAGTCTGTTTCTAAACGTCTGATCTGATACCAGGCTCCCTGTATAACTGATCTTCATACAACAAAGTACACTTAGGATGTTCTCCTGGTATACTGCTTAGTTTGAACACATAGTTGCCACAATAGACCATCCAAATAGAGTCATATTGGCTTGTTTTTGTGTATAACCCTTCTTAAGTAATGTATCAATCCAATGAAGTCTATGGCGTTTATAGTTAAAATTATTGAAAACTAGCGTTTTTTCAACTACATACAACATTAAATCTTTAGAGATTTTGAGAGTTTTTTCTGTGTCGTTGTACCTCAGACGAATCTTATACGTTTACTTAATTTTATCAACTGTGATTAGTGAGACGGGTGGACAAATGAACGATGTTACACTTTCGGTTTGACATTATTTCATATCATTCTCTTATCGGTCTTGATCACAATCATGGAATTGACACTAGACTGAGAATGTTGATTAGTTGAGTTGATATTTTGTTGTGTTTTTAAGCAACTCGAAAACAGAAACAGAAAATAGAAGCACGATTCCAAATATTTTAAATCTCATTATTCCACCAAGCATGACATATGTTAGTTGCAGTTGTGTTTTTCTTGTACATGTGTTTTTGTTTGCAGACCATCTCAACTAGTCCAACATTTACCAACCAATACAAATAATGCACGAAATAGAAATTCAAAACAAAACACAACTCGCACGTTTTCACCGAGTTAAGAAACCCAACTCCGACAGTTGCGAAACACTTGTGAAATTCTTGCGTTTTTGTTACTTTTTACACGTGTTGTTGTAGTGTTGCTGTTTTGTCGGCTTTGTGGAAAACCGGCAAAATGTCTTGTCTTACTTTTATTGTAGCAACGTATTTTTGTCTTTCTAACTGATATCTAAGTGCAGCTGTTATTAGGCAATCAAGTATTGTAGTTGAAACCATGTGTGGATAGGAAGTTAAGATCGAGCGCTTAAGCCAGTATTAAAAGAGGTTCATGTCTCAATCACTAAAATTATTTTTGAAAGTGTATTGTGTAGAGAGGAATGAAACGTAGAAAAACCTGGAGTCAGAGGCACTTTAGTTTACGGTAACAGCTAACTTCCAAAAGACAAGATGTTGATATTTGCCGAAAGACGAAAATGTAAGAGTTTGGTTTGGTGTTACCAAATCTTCACGCAATTATCTCGACGAGTAAAGTATGTACTGTTAATGCAGATGAAAACGTTACAAATTAAAAAAATACATATTGGATAATCGGGATTTAAACTTATCAAACATTTCAATCAATGAAACTTTTGCTAAAATATATATAATGGCGTTACTAAAATGGATAAAAAATCATTCCTAATTGACGAAAAGTAGTTTAAATCAATATACTTTTTAATACATAAATGCAAAACAATAAATATGAAGCCGATTGTTATTCTCTCCGCAGAACATTATAAATTGCAGCTATACATTTAAAGAACAATAAGTGAAACTAATGCATGCGATATTCATTCACTGACTTCTTAAATTATTCCACATTACTTTTTGTTGTCTGAATGCGTGTATGCGGTTGGTGCATTGTTACTGCGAATAAATCGTCGCATTCATTGAATCTTACAATGGAAAATTACTTCGCGAAACGAATTGTAATTTTATGTAAATCCATAACCAAATGCACACTATGTCTATTAGAACAGGTGTAACGAACTTAAATGATACTTTTTTGTGTGTATTCCGGGAAAATATTGCTTTTGCTAAGTAATTACTAGTATCCATGGAATAAAAGATCGACCGTAGATCAAGGATCCTGCTAATGCTGTAATCGTATTCATTCTGTATCAATTTAATTGCAGCATTTGCCTTTTCTACCCTCTGAAAACGAAAATGTTATTTACATAATTAAAAAGAAAGTGCAGGAGCCGTTAATTAAATTATCGCGTACGCGCAATCTAATAATGTGTATGTAATTGCGACATGGCGAGTCGTGTTTTAAATAATGCACGCGGGGTGTTGTTTAGCGAGTTATATTATTAGTCTAATGGCGTACCGGAATATAGAGTCGTTGGTTGCTAGTCTACACAAGACAGTTACAAATTACTCTTTAGGTGTGTCGTGAGTTATTAAAGCATCTATTAGATACGAGGAACCTTTCCGAGGAAAATTTAATACACCATAGCGCCACGATGTAACAGTACCTTGAGACAACGCCTGCTGCTAGATATTACTTGCTTTTACGGTTTCATATCTCTAATTTGCCAAATATCGGGTTTACAGGGTGAACAATAATTACACGTCATGCAACAAGTTGAGGAAAAAAGTTAATGCACAAAGTGAAATTTGATATGCGTTACATGAATCTTGAAGCTTATAGATCTTTTTTAGTGTGGTTTCAGTATTTCTAAAGCAACGACGGAATAAGATTACAGATTAGTCTTCATTTTTTCTCGTAACGCACTAGTAGTTATGAATTTGAAGTTTTATATTTTGACTTAATTTTTTATGTTAATTTTGTCTATTTTTGTTTCAGGTATGTATCAGTTCTTATTACTACGGGATTTGGTATGAATTTTACATAATAATTTATTAGTAAATAAAATATTTTTTCAACTTTTGTTGTAAAATGACATATTTTAATCACTCAAATGAGTGTTAAAATATGAGTTCAAATCAAATGTGTAAAAGGTGTATATTGAGTTGCATACACAGTTGCCAATTATACGGTCTTGGCTATATTTTCGTTCTGAAAACGTTTTATAGATTATACTGAAAAAAAAAATACCTACTGAACCCCTCTCATAAATACGAGTTACGGTGGTGGGAAACACAAATTGGGCTATTCAAAATACCATGTACGGTCTTTATGTTTTTTTAGAATTTATTCGATAGTTGAGAAAATGTCAAATGGTTATATCAAATTTTGTTGTTGCTGTGCACAAATATTTAAATTATGGATTGTGAAAGTGAAAACGATAGTGAAAATATAGAAAATACTCGACCTAATATTCCAAAGGAAGGGAACATTGACTACACTCGTTCTGGTGAATGTGAGGATTTAGTTGAAATTTTAAAACGCATAAACTCGTTTCGCAATAGGCAATATTACCCCCCTGTGCACGTTCTAACTGCGTGCTAACGATTTTTGTTTGCTGGTAACAAGTATAGCTGAATATTTTACATTCGAGATTAAGAGAACATACAAAAATCAATACAAATTTTTTATGATTTGGTGTAATAAAAGATACAAACTTTCGACATTTTATTCATACTACTTTTTGCTTTAAGCGATCATAGCCATAAAAAGTCACAACCATAGTATATGTTTAGCAAATTGATTGCCTGTCTAAAACAAAAATATGTAACAATAATTATAATAAAAGTTATTCAATTTATCAATTCATTAAGTGCGGAAATGGAAAAAATCAGGTTTAGCACATATCAATAAAGTGATTTTGCTCACTTGTACAAAAATAGCTATTATACAATCTTTTTCCGCTATTATATATTACAGTGACTTAATCTAAAAAAATTACCTGAGTTTATGTATGTTGGCTAGTTTTGGTATATTTCCATTCGCATTGCTAGTAATATTAAACTATGTTTATTAGGCTATTTTACTAATTTTGATAAAGAACTTTGCCTCGATTCACTTGGTGTTAGTGTTGTGCAAGGTATTCCGAATTTTGCGCATATATCAAACTCGAAGGAAAGAAAAAATATAATTAAGTATTCTCTTCTGTTTCGAGAGCAAACTATTATTTTGAAACAAATAAGTAGTAACATAATAATAAACATAATATTCTATCAGTTTATTTTTATTATTTACATGTAATACGTTATGGTATTGACAACAAATATTTATTAATGCAAGTGTTTGAATGAGAGTTTTTATAGAATAGAACTTTTAAAACTTACAACTTTTATTCGAAACATTGTTCTCAAGAACGTCATGTTTTCGAAATATTTGATCGATCTCGGACTTTACTAACACCCTCTATATATTAAGGCATTTTCAGCCTATGTATATAATTTATAATATTTTTATATGAAAGTAATTTCTTCTTAAATATTACTTTTGATTATTAATAAAATAGAAAATACATGACTTGATAAGGTTAGAAGACTAATATTTTATCGTTGTCTCTTAAAAATTTCAAATAAGTACTAATAACACGGTGTAACTGAATTATATACATATACATTTTTAATAACTTTAAGTGATTATATTTAATATTTGAATTGCTTATTTTGTGGAAGTTGCTTATATTCATTCTGAAAATATAAAATATTAAAATATTGTTTAAATAATATTTTGCCATAATAAGATACAATAAAAGTCTTATTTATTTTGTGAACTTTTATTATTTAATATATTTAGAATGAATAGTGATTATTTTTGGTTGTAATGCTTATTTAGTGCTCTGATTTCAACACCATTTATACAATCAGTCGCATGTAAATTGGGCTAGTGAACTTCCGTTTTTCTGAAATCACTGCCAGTAATGGCAAATGAAAATATATAATTTATATACACTTAATTTACTAACTTTAAAAATTAATTTTATAAAAATTTTAATAAATTTAATTTAATCGCTATTTCTACATATTACATTATGCAAAAAAAATAATATATAGCTGCAGAACATTACAATAGAACAGACCCTTAGGTATTGAGCATCCGCTATAAGGGTCTGAAGAGATTTTATTATAATGCATCTTAGGTAGAATAATAAATTTTATGACAACGCTCCGTTCCTTCGTAGCATTGTTATGACAGTCTAAAGTGGGTCGATATAATAATTCAGCATTGTGTTTGTTTGTATAGAGAACATCAGAAATGAACTTTTGGCTCAAGAAGTATTTAACAATAAACAACAATTTTAAGATAATACATACAACATTATCCGAGTAACGTCTACCTTGGTTACTACAGATTTTCGTATGTATTATGTAATTAATTGAATTTATTTTAATTTTAATTGCACAATTTTATAATTACTTTAATGATGAACTTATTCAAACAATTTAACATTAGTAATAAATTTAGTATTAAATTTTATATAAAATTTATATAAAAAAAAAAAAATTACTTTAGATATAGACGTGATGAATTTAAATATAAATTTACGCATGCGCGCGTGAACGGACACTTCTGTGCCGTTTTAGTATCCGTAATTGACGGACCAAGTTTGTCATCAATTTTGTTTTTAGTTTCGCGTTTTAAAACAGATTTTAAGGGCTTAGCCGTGAAAGTTGCGAACTAAAGCCACGGCCTATGCTGAATTTTCATAAATGAGTATATGACAACTGTAGTATTTAACTCGCTAATGCTAAATTTAAATTTATTACTAATGCTAAAACATGCATAAATTTACCATGAGACTAAATATGACTACTATTTTTCACATTATTAAATTTTTGGTATTGATTATTGATGATTCATTGTGAATTTATAAAACATGTGTTTCTAGTTGTATCATTGTGTATAATGCTCACTAACTAAATTATCATGGAAACGTTTTAACAATATAAAAGCGACAATAAAAATGTTTGTTAATTAAAGCGCTGAATATATACAGAATATAAAAATGTTACTATATAATCACGTAAAAAAGTTATGTTTGGCATTTGAAATAATCACTTTGTGGCCATGCATTTTCGCCATTACAAAGTGAATGGTGGCGGCATGTGTGTTGTGTGTGTGTGAACATTGCCGAAGCTCGCATAATGTTTAATTAAATATATGAAACGTGTACTGGTAATCTACGGTAAATGGAAATACATATTATGATTATATGCGACATAAACACAATCCGGATATTGGATAGTCTAATGGTAATGTATATAAACAGCGAATGCATATTGGACACCCAGAGCCGTCTGGTTTATCGTATTTATGTTCGCGGGAATTGCACAAGTAAATTCACAAATACGGCCAAATAATTCCGAATATGTATGCCTCCGCTTAATTCGAGCAATACGAAGACGGTGGCCCGAACGCAGTCGACGAATTTTCGCTCTGCAAAAATCGCCGAGATTTATAGTCCGACATAAAAGAAAACTCGTTCTCTGAAAGATAATTGAATTATATTTTCTCTTTCTTTCTCTCTCTCTCTCTCTCTCTCTCTCTCTCTCTATATATATATATATATATATATATATATAAGAATGTATAAATATAAAGAATAAAGAATTTTTGTATTCATTTAAGTAATTAGCGAAACAGGGAGCGGAGAAAATGCAAATAGAGCTGTAAAAAGAGTTGACACGCGAAATATCGAGGGGCCGCATGCAATAAAATTTATTGCGACACTGTGGAAATACTAATTAGGTGATTTACAGTCGGGATTGATGCATAAGTACAAATGAGTAATTTAATGCAATGGTGCGTTTATAGGTTTGACCTAGATCACTGGAATAACTGAAGAGTTTATGGGAATGAAGCCTAGAATAATACTTTCTTATTTGATATCAGAAAATTCTTCATGAAAGGCCGCTATATTTTGTCACGACACTGTTGATAAATTTGTTTTGATCTAAATTAATTAGAAATTTTAAGTAAGTAATATAAAACGATTTATATTATTCAAGAATTTTTTATATACAGAGTTAGTCAAAATTACCAAAACTTATTTGACAGTTTTGGTAAATTTCTCTAGAAATACACATCAGATCGCAAAAACAGAAATCACTCTTTTAAGGATTTTCAGAAAGCTATCTAATCATATTATACTAAGGACAACTTTAAAATCTTAAATAATTATCTCTAGGTTAATGCAGATTTGGATTCTACTTACAAAAATACGTGATTTTTGTAATCGACAAAATATTAAATTAAATATAGTACGATATGTCTTGGTTACAGTGCTAAAAGTCTCGCAACGAGAAAATTGTTGAATTCAAAATTTACTCATATTTTATTTACGTACTTCATATTTGGTTCTTCTATCGAACTGAAGACTTATCCAATTGAAAAATGACCAGGTGTAAGTGCTACATCTTCTGGATCTTCAGTTAATTGTACTAATGGTCGAGAATTTGAACACGTTTCTATCTGAGTTAATCTAGCTTTTTGTTGATTTTAATACACTTTCTCACAATCCTCCAAAATGCGGAGATTTGGGTAGTATAAAATACCAGGCAATGTCGTCTTCTAAAAAACATGTTTTAAAAATTGAATGGTGTCTTTACTATGTGATAGTGCATTTTAATAAATAAAACATTTTTTTAATATATTTTATCACCTATTAGTCACGGTTTAATAAATTTAGTGATAAGATATACAAAAAAATTGTTTTATTTGTTAGTCATCGTAATTTAGCTAATTCAACCGTTGTCTGAATGCAGATCTTGTACCTTTCCCCTATGTGACATTTGATGCATTAATAAATTCTTTTGTGCTTAAACTGCTTACTAACCCTGAATGCATTGCTTTTGTAGCAAAACATATAAGTAAACTAACATAGTCTCTAATGGTACAGCGTTGTATCTACATTTGAAAAGGGTTACAGAAATCTAACCCAGTATTGGTTTTGCTCAACTGTTCTCTTGGTTGTAGAAGTGATTGCAAACGTCTAGGATTCACTCTGCAGCAATGAATACATTTGTGTAATACTTTTTTCACCATATTAGTACCAAACGAGGGCTAATATATTGATACATACCACTGATAATATTGATTGGGCGCCTCCATGTATGAGTTTTAAATCTTTGTAGTTTATGATGTGAATTAATTGGAGGACAAAGGCTTTGTAGATCCTGTCAATAGAAAACTAAAATTTTAATAACAAATTGCGGAGTTTGGCCTCACAACGTCCCCAAGTTTAAATTTTATCAATACAAATATTCTTTTAATTGTATATTTTATGGAACAATTTACTTTCTTTTTTAGTATAATCAAAGTTACAAGGTTGATTGAAAATTAATAATAAGAAATATGGAAAAATATGCAAATTACGTTTGCAAAATAAATTAAATTCAAATTATTAATACGCTAGAGAATGTAATAAAAT